>LKNJ01002166.1:0-68457 GCA_002120245.1 Maccullochella peelii | reverse complement strand
CCAACCCCCCGCCCCCCCACTCCCAGTTATTCCTGTAACCTCCGAGACTATAAGGAAATGAAAAAGGATTAGTAGGACTCTGAATCAACGAAATGACTTTAAATGACTTCTTCGGATAGCCACAGGCCAGGCGCGCAGCATGTTTAAGTTGACATTTCAATTGTACAAGTAATTTGCATTCTATTTGACTCTAAATGACACCTCCATATTAAGGATTCCAACAGCAGTTTGTGATTTCCTCAGTTCAAAGATGAGCGTAAGAAACGTGGCTTAATCAAGGTATGCAGGACTCCTGTCAATCTCTGACCAAAAAAACCCTCTAACAAGGTGAGGTCTTAACTTCAATCAAATTCTTAACGTGTCCACTCATGACACAAAGCACATCTTCAACCGTTGCACCACGCCTTATTAAACAGAGATCACTAACTGAACACATGTATCTGTAATATGGCAATCTGGTGAAAATTAGAAAAAAAAGGGGGGGGAAATGATTGCTTTGAGGTTATCACATGAAGCTGCAGACAGTGAGGTTTAAATCTGGTGTGATCCTGTTGCTAAGATACTTGGTAATGTCACTGAAACAAGCCCATACTTCTAATTGGTTGGAGTTCATGCATGTCCTCACATATTTTGTCACTGGAGTCTACTGAAGAGACTACTGAAGTCTTTCATGAGTATGGTTTTCTACAGAGTTATCATTTTATTTTACTGAGTCAGAATTATGTGGAAAAGGCTGAATATAACATTCTATAATGGCAATAAACTACATTTTCACTGTGGATATGTGTGTTTTATTTAGTTTAAAAATGAGCTACAACACAACAAATACACTACAAATCTCCAAGTATGTAAATCCAGTCATATAATCTAATACTGACTATTAAAATCCTTCTTGTATTTCAGAGTAGGTGGGGAAACTTGTCAAAGGTTCAGACTATTTCATTTGTTTCTATATCAAATCCACCTGTTTCAATCATTTTCATAAATCAGTCGATATCAGTAGCCTGATCTGTCTGAACACAAGGGAAATTACCTCACTTCATGTGCAGATTTGTCTTTTCATTCAAGAAAAATAAGATTTTAAGACACAAGTACTTGTTTCTACCAAGCAGTCTAAGCGCCCTGTCTGTTATTACCAACAGCAAGTAGTAAGGAGAAAAATCCTTCTTAATGCACAGACAAGAACATGATTTCTTAGACTATTAAACTGAGGCAATTTGGGAAGTTAGAGGAATACAATGTTGCTGGGTGTTGTGTTTGAGGCAAACACTGCTGTGGTAATCCTCCACTAGAACAAAATAAAAGTGAAGACATTTCAAACCAAGTTGTAGGGCTGGATATTTATCAGTTGCTGCAAGATGTGTTCTATGCTCTATGTAAATGAGGGACTTCAAATCCAGTGCATTTCTTTGTTTAAAGTACAGTTTACTTTGTTATAATACACTTTGCAAAAAAGGATCATATTTGCATATATCTGCTGTCAAGGTTTTGAATACAATAAGACCATATTCAGTCAATTCATTCAGTACAAAATACCTATAAACCCAGAGAAAGCTCCAGAGATAGGTCTTTCCATAACGTTTAAATGGCTGAACCCATTATTGTAGATTTATGTTGGTTGGTAAAAGATTGAGATGAGATTTTTTTATGCATTTTATTTCAAAATAAAAATTTAAAACATCTAATCATTAGATGTTACAGGAAAACTTGACACATACCCAGTCAGTCAGAATATCAAGTTTTCACTGCACACCGCCAATCCAAAATATAATTTAAAACCATTTAGTTTTTCAAAACAATACTAAAGATACATGATGTTTGTATCTTTAAGAATAAAGAATGTGGGTTTCAATAATACATCTTTGCAATATACAGTCCTACTGGCCTACTGTCACTGTATTCACAAGCTGTATTGTTTGATATTCTGGTGAGAAGGGAAACCAAGGCCACTTCCCACCTGTGTGAAGCAACAGCACATAGACCTTCAATCATCCCATCTTAATCTGTCTGGTATCCTGCTATTCCATGGAACACTAGTTCTTCTTAACGACATATTACACAGATATACTTCACTATACAACACCTCATTCAAAATTTTGAAATTGTGGTTATGCACGCCAGATACCAGCAGTATGGCAGGTGTATACTTACCCTGAAGCACTATTGTTTTTTCTCCTTTATAGAACTTGGTACTCAGTTGTCACCTTTCTATCTATTTTCTCAAGGTCAGAACATGATGGGTGGATGGCCAGACTCGAGACAGAGGTAATGAGTTTGGAATGGCATTTAGAGCAGTGAGAGGCTCGGGACGCACACCTGACTCATCACAGTATGGATTCAGAAAGAATAGACAGTGTTAATGAAAATATACGGCTCAATCCTTGGTTCAGACTGACAAAAAGAAGGAGAAATGAACTACAAAATTCATAGCTAAAAAGAATGTACATATTAACAATTGTATCTCAAATTAATTATTAACGTTATCACGTTTCTTGATGTAAGTGACAAATTTGCAACTGGGGTGATGCAATTTTAGAAAAAAGTATTTCCAGTTTTACTGTAGCCTAGTATTGCTGTGCTGACTAATTTGTAAAATAATAGGAATTTAGCTGGTTAAGGGAGCTGTTCTTTGGGATACCCACCCAAGGAGCTTGTGTATTTCATCTGGCTAACATTCTGTAAGACTACTCTTCTGTTGGTTTGGCTAGCATCAGATTGTTGGCTAAGCCAAATACCACAGCAAAGCTATTGCATATGACACGACAAAATAAAGTTCCTAAAAATAAATAGATCTGTGACTGTGTCAAATGAGGAATAAATACAGCAGTTTTGTTCAGTGACAGCATCAACTGTCAAACGTTTTTGTTATTTTTGTTTCGTACTGTTATGCTAAATGAGTAAAGGTTTTAAAACTGAACTTGTGTCAAGTGTTGAGAACTATGACTTCATCTGTAACTGTAGATAAACTGTATGCCTCAAGGCATGATGAACATTGTTTAGGGGCCTAGATGTGTTGTTTTTCATTACAAGTAGGCTTTATTCATTTACACACATCATGACAGAAACATTTACTTTATATGTCTATTTAGCAATTAGCTAGCACATTGTTTGCCCAATGTTGTTCGCCACATCATGTTTTGAAGTGAAATGTGAAGTGAAGTAAAAGACAGTGCCTTTCAATGCATAAGCTTTCCAAAAACAACTCATATGAGTGCCACCTATAGTCCAGATGTGGTTTGATTTAGGCAACCAAAAAGTGCTTGGTTAGAAAGGTTGGTCGGTTAGACCAGTGGTATTTAACACTTTGTCAGTTGCTCTAGTGCAACATTCTGGGGGTAAATTAAGAAAATGTTCTGACTTTTTAAGTTGATGAGAATGACTTGGATATGCCATTGTTTTGGTCTCTGTGAGACTCAGCATAGGAACACACAAAACGACATTATAGTAAATCTCATTGTCTCATTTTGGAAGGATAAACTGGTTCAGCCTGCAGAAACAATTTATATCAACAAAACCCTTTTGTTCCTTTTATGCATTCTGCACCAGTGTTTGCTCTTGTAGATGTCCCCTTATACCCGAGGGCACCTATCTGCTCTCACAGGCCAGAGCAGCAAGCAGAGAAACAATCATGTTTAGGCCATCCGTGAATGACAGATACTTTTCAATTGTCCTGTCAGCAGCACAGGAGAGACCAATAGAAATGTTTTTCCAAGCCTTTTACTGCACTCAGTCTCGACGCCGCTCTGCCATGAGAGGAGAAAATGCTTGTTTACCCAGAAACCAACGGGCCTCACTGATTGTCATCCCAACGGTAATGGCCAAGGATGAGGCAGATCAATAGCCATCTGCACCCATTCCTAGAGCAATAACATTCAATAGGAAAACCCATTTACTTTTACTTACCTTTGCTTTATATTGTTTTACCATGAGGACAGCCAGTTCTGATCAAGATGGGATTTGACTGGACGGGCAGTTGTGGTTATGGATGTTTTACTGCTGCATTGCTTTCTTTATTGCAATGTGGGTAACAATGAGTGCAATAACAGAGACAAAAAAAAGGTTGAGATGGTGAACTTGTAACTAAATTGATCTCCACTTGTTTATGTGTTAGATATTCCTTGTTTACTCATTTGACCTTGAAGTATGGACACTGATCCAGTGTCTAGTCTAGTGTTACAGCCAAGCAATGATTGTTGCCATATAAAAATAATACCAATTTATGGCACCAGGAACATATAAAAACACTCAGTAATTATCACAATGAATATATTTTTTCTTTCTTTCTTTTCTTTTTTTGTCTCAATACACAAGTTATCTCTGACAGCCACTAAAAACGGGGCCAGATAAATGCTACATTCATGTGTGTATGTGTGTCTGTGTGCCAGCACATGAATGTGTGTGCTCTCACATGGTGAAAACAGGAAGTTTAATAAGAGTTTGTGTGTTCTGCTGAATTTGCCTTAGAGCCAGTTCACAAATCCTCCTGCAGTCGGAACAGCCAGCTCTCCCAGGTGAACCACTCTCAGATCAAATCACCTCCAGTTCTCTCAGATAGAGAAGAAAAGGATATAAAGTTGCTTTATTTGTTGAAAACACTTTTCATCACCCTATCATTCAATATTCACTTCAATATTGCACTTCACCCCTATATTGAACCATTGCCTTCCACCCCTTTTGTCTCGCCAGTGTTTTTCCTGATGCACAGTGAATTACGTTTCTGTATCTTTTCCATTCTGTGGCTGTTATTTGACTCGATCTACCAAACTAAACACCCGTTCTGGCTGCCCTCTGTATAACCTTGCATCTAACTCCAAAGACTTCCCCGAATCCTTAGCAAAGCTTCTGGGAATGATTTTTCTTTACTTTGGCACACAGCTGACCTGCTGTAGATATTTATTTTCTTTTTTTCAAATGGCGTTATCACACTCAGTGTGCACTGTGGACAATTTGTCAGACTAGTGTTGTCACTGGTGTGTCAGTATGAGACTGTTTTGCCTCTGTAAGGATGCTGCATCTTTGATATATACTGTATATACTGCATAAATTATATTCCGTCCACCGTTTTTAAGGCAGAACCAGTTGTTGTACTTTCCCTGTCTGGACATTTACTTAAGCAACATATTTCATCTGTTCTTGTTTGTTCCAGGAGCAAACGTTCAATAAACCTCAAGTGAAAAATATTACAGTGAACATCACTGGTGAGTAGGTTGTAGCAATAAAATTTAATTTCATACCTTTAAACCTTTAGCCCCATGTAGCACTGCAGTAGAGGTCACAGGGATTTGGAGAGCTCTCTGTGTGTTGGCTCAGCAGACGTTTTCTATATCTTTCCAAGTATGTCACCAACATAATCCTACATTGTATAACGGCACAGTATTTATTCAAATGATAATATTATAATTAAATGGAAACTTCAATAGTGCATGGGTCAGGTGGACTTCTGACTCCGAGTCACTGAGTCTGTGTTTTTAGCTCAGAAATTGACGTTGGTTGGTATTAGAATTAGGAAACATATTTCTTCTGCTGCATTCACATCATGTCAGAAAAAGTGGAAAAAAGAGATGATATGGTGTTTCTGCAGTTTAGAGGTCACATTTAACCAACTGCAGTATGTATTACTTGGTTTATAATCAGTGTAAAAACTCAAGAGATATTGTTCAGTTTTGTGAGTGAAGATGATTTAAGCATTGTATAACCGATCACCCATGCATGCTGACAAACTGTAGTTTACTTAAAATAGTTAACTATGCAAGAACCAATCCGTTTGGCTAATTGCTTGGTGAAGCTTGCCACGACCATCTTGTTGCCAGGAAGTGATATTAAGTGTCAACCACGTCTTTCAAGGATGACATACTGTACAGTATCTCAGTGTTGAGATTTCTCAAACTACAACTTTTCTTTCTACCTTAAATCACTATTTTTATTACATGGAAAGAAACAAACACTGAATATTTACTACCACTAGTCAACAGAGAAGTGATGGGACAGCCACAGCTGTACGTGAATTCAGCACCTCACTGGGCTTTGCCCTAAAAGGTTAGGTATACTTGCAATTAATCATCCTGTATCTGCACTGCAACGACTATTGTTTCCAAATTTATCATGATGCCAGACCTTTTGGAGGCATCTGTGTCTCACATCATGCCATCCCACAGTAGGAGACATGGGATGTCAGCTGTAAATTAGGTGGCACACAGTGACCCCTCGCTGTTCCAGCTTTGGTTAATCCGAGGCGAGGCACACAAAGGACACAGCAGGGCACATTGATCCCTGTGACTTAGGTGCTCAAACACCATTTATGTAATTAATACTGTATCCCAATTTGTGGACTCCATTAGTATGTACTTTTGGGTGGTTGGCTCTACAGCAAATCAGTTTAGAAATGCTGGACATGTTAATGCCAGGCTCCACACAGGAAATGTAATCCCTACTTGTCGCACACTAGTATCCTGCTGCACTTATTAAACTGTATAGGGAATGGAACCTATAAAAAACCTATTAGCTATATTAGCACCATGATCTATCAGCTGACATTGACTATGGGTCCCACAGTGTGCACAGGTGTGTTGGCTGAACTAACTGTATCCTTCACAGCAGCCCATATTGTGATACTGTCTGCAACTGGTCTAATATACAGCACATCACTTGGTCGTGTTGCCTTGTGAACACATTTTCTACATGTAACAACTTAAGATCAGCTCTTTCGAATTAATCAAAACAAAAAATTCAGCGGGAGCACCTTAAAGTTGCTGACCGTGAACAACAACCCCAGTTTGAGTCCGGTCGGGGACTTTTATTGTACCTCACGACTGTCGACTCCAATAAAGGAATAAAATGCCCAAAGTCCTTATGAAAGAAATGACTGGGCTTCTTTGGTTGATTTCCGCAACTTTATGATCAGTCGAACAGCTTCCAAATACTCACATTCCCTCAGTGACCTTTGTTCGTGTCACCCTCTCATTTCACAGCCATTGTTGTTGTTCATCTCTTTGTTGTTTGAGTTTCTCTGAGTTTTTGCCAATTCTGTTTCTGGATTATAGTTACAATACTTCTTTAGTCTTCACCTCCACCGGTATACAATGTACTTAACCAGCAAGACAAAGTCACAGTGGGATTAAGTTTGTTTTTTCAATTTTCTGACGAAGTTTTTTTGCTGCCTTTAGGACCATTTAAATGCACTTTGACACATATTAGTCAGTTCAGAGCTCTTAACTTGTGCAACATAACTGTGGTTTCACAGGATATAATAACAATCTCATGTGGGAGTATTAGGTCAGTTGAGTGACAAGTACTGTAGTCTATTCATTATCCATGTGTGTCCATAAACTTTCCCCATAGTCCTACTGCCTTTATCAGCATAAAGCTGCCTAAACAGTCCCACAATATGCCTTCGAAGAACCCCGGGACAGCTGGTTGTCCACACAAACACACACACTGTGTCATTTTAACACACACACACACACACACACACACACACACACACACACATTTCCTCTCCTCAGCCTCTCTCCAATCCTCTTGTATCTATCCCAGGTGGAATTGGGTTGAACAATGGCATGATGGGAAGGGTGTTGTTTGGTGGGCTTGGTGGATAGTGGAATCCTCCCCAAGGTGACCTCTGAGGGCTGGTGGGGGAAGAGTTGAGGGCTTTGACGGTGTAATGGACTGGTGTCACTCTGGCCAGAGATGCTCAGCAGAGTAATGATATCATCTCGATGCTGGGAGGTAAAAACCGCACAACTACAATTTATTTTGGGTGGTGTTTTTTTTCCCTTCTCATTGCTGGAATTGAAAGTTGACATGGTCGTTTTGCTGTTGTTATGGCAATTTCATGACCCTTAGGCCCTTAAAAGTCAATTGAGTCAGATCAAACATTCATGGGAAGCCATGAATGCTACTGCATGTATTTGTTTTCATCCAACAGCTGTGATACAAAGACAAAAGATGGAAAATACATGTATAGATTGCACTGTTTTCTTATATATAGGCTTACAATAATTGTTTAATATGCAAAGAAGGTAAATTATTCTGACTATCTATACTGGACATATACTTACACCATGGAGACTGTGCAATTAAAGATCGACCTCTATCAGAATAGTTCTCTACTTTTTTCTCTACTATTAAATTATTATATTGAAAAAATATTAAAATAAATTCTGAACATCATCTGAATGAGTTGAGATGATTAGAGGAGAAAAAAACAGATTTTCATGAAAAGTACAGTACAGTTTATGTCTACATTTCTGAATAATGCGTCTGAGAAAAAGAATTAGAGAGTAAAAGAGACATCATGTGTATACATTTTTGCACATGTGTGTATGCCTGTGTGTGTATCCACTTCAATAACTGGTCCAAACTCAAAGTGAGACGAGGTGCAATTAAAGCAGAAGGGTAATTAGCAGATACTGAAGCAATACGGCTTGTATCTGCCTATTGCCATTGATACTGTATGTCAATGAGGTTACGCAGACTCACATGAGATCCAGATCATGCTTTAATTACCTTGAAATGAACCAACTTTGAAAAAAAGCATCTTGAACTTTCATATATATTGATCTTAATTATTTCAGCCACCGAGGGTTCAACACACACACACAAAGTGAAATCAGGAGAGTGTTTCTGCCTCCCTTCCCCTCCTCTGTCTTCTGACAGCGATTTTGCTCTCTTGGTGTGGAGGTGTTCAGAAAAAAAAAAAAAACAAAGAAGGAAAGGAAAAATAGCCTGGGGCACCTGGCAGAGGATTTGACCTGTTCCTTTGCAGTCAGAGGCAGAGAGGTAGAAAAAGCACTTTTTCCCACACTAGCCATATTCAGGTTTAAAGATTGGAAAGTAAAGCGGTGCCCCTATAGGTGAAAGCCTTCATCTCTCTCTCTCAATATGTAAGTGCGTGCAGTGTGGAACAATCCGGACATTGTGCTGACCCGCCCCATCTGCTCTCAGCTTACACACCCAAAATAAGATAAATAATAATAAAGGTTTCCACGTTTATCAATGGTCCCGGGGTCTGCGGCATCACGTTAATTTACTTTCAGTCTTATGGCATCACAGCTAGTCACGCGATGGTGCCTTAACCCCTTGATGATGTATTAAGTTGGATATATAATACAGCTTAATAGATGAAAGTTCACCCATATTAAAACTTTCACTCGGCCTCTCTGGTAGGTCCATTCAGCTCTATTTAATGAAGAGCTTCCAGTTCTCAGGCATGGAAAAATGCAGTATAATTTTAAAAACAATCACATTAATGTGGTTTCATGAAAACGCTTTATACTAGCAATGTTTTGAATATGAGGACCCTTAAATTTCACCAAAACTTTTCTGGGTAAGGGTAAGGGTTATAATTAATCAACAATTCACAGTCCTTTTATACTGCAATATAATTACAAACACAATATATGTCTTCTATTGAGGCCAAATGTGATTTAATGTGCCACAGAAATATAATAAACTTATTACTACAAAGGAGAGTTTTTTATGTCAATCACACAGCTATTTGACAATAATAGCTATTTGACAACTGACAATAACAGAGCCACAATGGCTCTGGTACCATGGGATAATACTCCAATTCTACCGCATAGTACAGCACAATAACCATATTTCATTTTTCTGGGAGAGGGGCACATGGAATCGCTGACAGCATTTTTCCTGCTCTGTATTTTCATGGTGGAGTTGTGCCCGATGATGGTTATGATAATTTGATCTGAAAAGACACAGAGATTTGAACTAGCAGAAAGGAGGATGCAAATCCCTCAGTAAATCCCTACACTATATAGCCCCCAGCCTGCCGGGAGAGTTTAATATCTACTGGAATGATTAAACTGAAAAGGTGAAACCACCACTGTAGTAATAAGAAGTAGGGCTGTGCAACAGGGGTTGGAGAGTGGGCTAATAGTTTGCACTGCAACTTTGACCTCCAATGTACACAGACGATCAACATATATGCATCTTTTCCTTTCTTTCATGATTCAAATCTGAATATCTTTGACGAATGGAGCAAATTGGGTCATGATACTTTTTCTACTTTTATTAATTTTTTTTCTTGGTCTCCAATCATGAGCTACAATAAAGTACAGCTTTGTTGTAGGAAATAGACTGCAGCAATAATAATAATAATAAATAGATAAACAGATAAATATGTAGATAAAGAATAAAAGATATACTTTTTGGCAGTTTGTATATATGATTAGATGCCATATTTAGTGTAACTTTATATTTACTTTATAACAGTTGTCAAATCTGCTTCCTTTAGTGGATATTTATCTCTCTTATTAACAAAAATAATTTGTTAATAATAAAAATTTTATTTTTTCAGCCTATTTATATACAGTAAGAGAATGTTGTCATTGTAATTATTAACAAAAAGTCATCCAAAACGGTAAGTAATGCTGGTTGCAACACCCGATCAAGGAATGCACTTAATTTGATTAACAAATTCTGTCATAAATTTGATGCCACAATTTGTTCCTCACACTAATTACTGTAATCAAACATTATCCTGTGTGTTGGTGCAGAAAAGAAAGTCCTTTAAATGCCAAGGCATAATCAGAGGTTGCCACTGTTGCTGACAGTTACAAAAATCCTTTTTGTATCACCAATCTCTTCATAATTGAAAGGTGAATCAAGCCATTTTAACCACAAAACAAACTCAAAGCAACATAACCTTAATATTACGTGTACTATCATTTCGATTTGATGGCTAACATGTTAGGGAATTGCCTTCTTATGGGTCCACCAGAGACAATGCAGCATTAGCCATCCCCTTGGGTTCCTCTTCTGTCAAATTCATTTCTTCATTAATTGATTATATTACCAAACTGTCAGTGTATCATGGTGGGGAGAAAGCAGCATTTAAAGTGCATGAGAGGAGCCAATCTGATTTGCCATGATTGTTACTAACCACTATAAAACCCACTGATAATGTATGATAACAGATGCTTCGCAATCTCTGCCCTTCAGCCATGAAAGTGTTCCACCACACACACACCCCACACAGCGTATACTGTAGCATGTCCTGTGTCTTGATTTACAAAATGAATGGGCATATTGTCGCCAGCCACTTCTTTTTTTCCTGCCAGCGGGGAGATTTATTGGGAGGGCGTAACCTTCTATCCACAGATCCCATCACCCATGTTCACCCCAAAACCAACTGGTAGAATTCACCATTACAGTGACAAGGATGTAATCCCTCACTGGCTTCCCAACTGCTAACACCATGCCAGTTGTGTCTGTTTGGAAGCCACAACCAAGCCAGGCACCACTGCCAGATGACGAACTCAGCGGTTTCTATGAAGGTGGGTGAGTGTTTTACAGTTGTATGCTATTCTTTTGTGCTAAACAATGTTGTGCTAAAATGCTAGCATACAGGTTAATGGACTGGCCACAGTTCATGGGGGTGTCTGTGAGAGTCAGTGCACTATGGAATGTTGATTCTCAGTGGGTTCAGCAGTACTATTTACCCTTTCACAATTCAGGTGGTCATTTGATTAATTAATAATATTATACAGTATTGTGTTATGGATCATGAAAACAACTAATATACTAAGATGTATATACAGAAATATTTTTCTAATCATTCACTCATGGTACTGTAAGCCTTTTTCCATCTATTAACATGTCTATTAATAGTATTAATAAGTGTGGACCTTATAAAACCCATAAGGTTTTCACCAGAAGTAAATCTGATAGCGCTGCTGGGAGTTCTAAGAAAAAGATCATTCAAGGATTAGAAGAACACAATTCCCTTGTAAGTAAATTGTAAATTTACTTTTATTGTAAAGTAAATTTCCCCATATAAATTCTACTAATAGCATACCTATAATACAACAGTACCTGCAAAGAATCCTTAGAGTAAACGGGAAAAAATTTACACAGCAGTACAACAGTAATACTCACTAAAAGTTACTGATAATTAACAATGACTTTCTAAAGCACTCTTAAATTGAATAAACTGTCTGGGAAAATCATTACTTTGCTAATTATGTTTTAGGTGCTTTCTATACAATACTTATTTTTTTAAATACTTTATTTTTTTAAATAGAAATGGCTCAGTGCTTTGATAAGCACCCAGATTAATGGTGATGAATGAGTTGACGTCAGTGTTTCTGAACTGATATATCGAACATTAAATTCAACATAATTGGTGTCCCTTCTTAATTGAAGCCCATTTTCTATTGTTTCTACATGTTCACTGGTTCAGTAACTGTAAAAATGATTGAACCAGTGATAATTGTTTAACCAGTAATGAATTACACTCTCTTTCATGAGAAAAGTTATGTGTTGAACTTGAACTTAGTGTTGTGCTACCCCCCCCCAACATTTCCTTAAACTAAAGACGCATATAAATTATGCCAAGAGGGTGTTGGTCTGCAAAAATACAGATGGTAAAACAGAAAAGAAAGCAAAGAAATGTGTCATAATTATGATTAAAAAAAACTGTTCTGTCAAGATCTGAAAGTAATCAGGTGGCGGAAATAGAATTTCTGCCTGTTTGATGGTGTTCAGTGTTTTATTCCAACCCTTTCTTTTCTCTCCAGTCAACAACCACCAGTCCTGTTTGGACATCCTGTTTGGGTCACTTCCTGGTTGTCATACTTTACACTGCTGAAGCCCTCCTTGGCTGAATATCAGTACCTGTTGATTTTTGGGTATGACATTAATTACAGTTACAATTACAATTAACCACAGTAGGACAATACAGGGTTCTATATTGTCCTATACTGGGTCAGTACACCACCAGGTCCAACTGAGACATGTAAGTAGGGCTAATTTACTGTCTATTACTCAGTTCATGCTTTTGTATCTAAAGTGCTGTCGTTACATTTATACCTCCCCTCCAAACACACCTGCACGTTAACCTGTAACACAGAATAAAAATGCATTTTTATCTTTTTGTATTATCCTGCTAAACAGTATCTGGGCAGAAAAGCAACCAACTTGCAGGGTAAATGCGACGACTCATTCGGGCTCCATACACAGTAATTCTGCTCCAGCCCCTTTAGTCTCTGCTGGCTAAATCCTCTGTTAGAGATAGAGACTGGGTTTGATCCCCTGCAGGATCTCAGTTTATCTCTCTTGCAAATCTGCTGCCAGATGACAGGGTTAGCTTTGTGGACTATGGCTGCCCACGCTCTCTTAAAGATCGACACGATGTCTGGTGCCACAGTGTTTCTGCTGTTTTACTATTCTGCTGCAATCGACTTATATAGGGTTCAAAAGCCATCTACGTCTTAAAAAGGCAATTTATATATGTTGATTTTTTTTCTGTTTGTTGATGCATATTTTCATTAATTTCATACACACCAAATTTGTACTGGAGGATAAAATCAATACCTGTTTATCATTCAATATTTCAAATTTCTAAATTATACTCCCTGTTAAGAATTTTGTTTCATCGTGGCAAGTTACTCTTGCAAAGTTCATTATTGTAAGCAACAAATTGTGTTTATTTTGTGGTGATTTTGCCCATTTCGAAATGATGTATACATTTGGAATGAAACTGTTTAATTGTGTCTCAACTCTCTCAGTAAACATAAATTCATATTTAATGTTGTGCCTGTTTTACATAAACAATACCAATACCACTGAGCATCAAGAAGTACAGAAGTAGAACGTGGTTTTAGATTTCACATTATCTGTAAATTCAAAAGAAAAAGAAATTGTATTATGTTTACCGATACAATCATGGCCTGTACAGTACTCTGTGTGCTACACATGCCCAGTCGCTGCTGTGCACAGGAACACACGCGTGTCTTGTGTCATCATTTCATCAGCGCTGTGCAACCAGCTGCTGTTCCTGCTTGCTCATTAAACATTTGTAGAGTCAATACAAATTCCACCAAGGCTCCCTTCCTCAGGGCAAACACTGAAAAATACAGTATGTAAACAGTGCCGCACTCATCATTCACCTCTGCAGAAAATAGAGCTATCTTCCCACCCTACTGTATCAATAACTGAGGGATGGAGGGGGGTCCAGAAGCAAACCTCCGCAATTCATTACGAGCCCGTGTCGCCTGCGGCAGATGAGAAGGTTTGCTGCTGTTGACAGCTCGTCTCTCTGCAGAGAATCACTGATTATTGCTAAAAGTCAATGTGAAATATCAAATCAGCACTTGAGAGTACTTCTGTTGGAGTAAGTTTTACACATGAACTTTCTTAAAAACTTTAATTATCTAGGAAAACATTGGTGAGCACGCCTAGTCTTTTGTTGTTTTACATTGATTAAGGTACATTAACATCAGGGAACTTTCTTGTACAGTTTCAGTCTTACTCTTGCAGAGTCAAGAGAAGGAATATGTTTCTCTTGTGCTTATTACCTGCAGAAACTTGACCCTTTTAATTCACCAGCTTTCTTCGCTGACCTTTCCAGGTCATGCATCTTCCCTAAAATTTCACCTAAGGTAATACACCTGAGGCGTCATATGACAGGGTGTGTTGTTTAAAGAATTTTACAAGGTTTTTAGTACAGAAATCATCCTGTCAACCACAATTACAAAGTGAGCCTGAAACAGAAAAGAGCATCTGATCTCTCCTAAAAAAAAGTTCACTCTGTTTGCCAAATCAAAGTCTGGTGACGGATATGAAGATTACACTGCCCACACGATATAAAGAACAGACTTAAAGGTCTAAGCTAGGTCTAAGCATGTGCATGTGTTTTAATGGCTGGGGACATAATGAGGCTGAAAAGCTAGCAGATAAAATGTTTGAATGGCTGAGAAATGTTTACTAGATCTCACTTTTCGCTATATTTTGTATAATCAAGTAGAACATTAGCCAAAGGTCACACAGGTCAATTATTGTACCTCAAGGGACAGGGGCAAGTTGATTAAAAAAAACCCAGAGAGAGATTGTTTAGCTGCTGTCATGTTTGCAAGAGCTTTAATGGAAGTTTCAAAGTGGACACTTGTTAGGTCAAACAGTTTAAAACAGTTCTAGTTTGCAAAACTTTGGCAAGGTTTTCTTACATCATTATCTGCAGGTTATCTCAAACACTTCTTTCTGTCTCTATGAAACTGAGAAATGATGATAAGCTAATCATCATTTTCCTAAAAATGCTTGATTTTTAGTCATGAGTTGCCTTGTACCCAGTGTTTCTGTCAGTATCCTGCACCCTGGAAAAACAAAGCTTTCATTATGCACTGTGCTATAAAAGATCTGTATTTTTGACTGATGGTATTTGGAAACCAACCTCTTGAACCATATGGTATGAGATCCTACTAACCTCAGCGTAGACTGAGAGAAAGCTGCAGAGACTGTATTGACTGCTGTGGTGAGTAATCTGGCTACTGGCATGCCACCCCCGCACTGTGAATGTGAGAATAGCCTGCTAGGAGCAAAAGCACTCTGGGGCCTGCTTATCAAACGCCTTCCTGTGATCCCGGCTAGCTAGGCCCTCGTGGTTCATCGTGTGAGTAAGACATTGCAGGAGACGATGTAACTCCATGCCAACACCACAAGAAACCTTGGAATTTTGTAAAGCAGTGTCTTATAGCAAAACTTGTGAAATGTAAGAAACATTATTGCTTTTCAAAATCCATGGGAAATATGAATATAAAAATGATTTTCTACTTTTTGTTAAAGCACTGTAAAATTTTGTGAACAATACTGACAGGCAATCAAATAAAGGGAAAACAGCCCAAACTATCCATTAATGCCTTACTGGAGTTAAGACAAAAAACTCCTCCAAGAAGAGACCCAACTCAGTGAAGGCAAGTATTGCACATTTGCATGTCATATAAGTTACCGTACTAACTGAAATTGCGTGCTTCAACCAGTTAAAGTTCACATGGGTAAAGTGTGCAAACACCAAACGTTAGTTTACTTTCCCCCCCTCATTGCTGACCTCGAATTTCCTATGTCACAGACACTTTGAAATCCAGTTTGTTTTTGGGCCTTTCAAAAGACAACACTCTCACTTTTTCATGGTGTAAATTCTTGTGGGCCTGAATTACAACAACAGATGCAAATAGTTTGTGTATATTTGGTCAGATGTTTTGTATTTATTGCTTTTATTACACATATATCACAAGGTATCTTGGGCAGATTTTTTACAAAAGCAACATTTTATTATCTAAGACTTAACCCCTCTCATCAGCTGAAACAAGGTTTAAGAGATAAAGCAAAAATGTAACCTTAACATGAACTTTGCAGGAACCCATGACCCTGCGTGGTATGATGGTGTAAGACTAAAGACTAGTCCAGTGTGTGCCAAATGATTTTAAACTTATCTGCCCAGAATCCTAGTTTGCTTTTGATCTTATCCCAAATTTCATTAGTGAAATTTAATCAAATTTACAACAGAGGAAACATGCAGCGTTGGCTTGTCGTAAATACAAAAAAATAATCTCTCTTGAAATTGTTTTCCTACCTATTTAGTTGCCCAGGAGGTTTATAAGAACTGTGGCGTGCAGAGTGAGGTGCCAGACAGTCAACACTCGACTCCACTAAACAAAAGTAAACACAAAGTCCAAAGATAGCTGATGGCTGTCAATCAAACCCATCCCCAGCTGCCTTCGCCCGTCACTCTTTTCCCATGGTTCCTCTGGGCTGGAGTATCCCTGCCCGTGTTTTTAGACAAACAGATCAGATTCCTCTTCAAACAGGCCGCTGCCGTCCCTTTAGATAACAATGTAATAATTCAAAACAAATGATTCAGCTCTTTGATGAGAGAACTTTTCATGGGTGACGAAGGCTCACCCTCACAATGACATCTGTTTTATTTTATCTTCTTGAATTTTATCCTCTGCTGTAAAATGTACTGGCTCGGACCAGAGCAGTGCGTTAAAGCCAGACTAATAGAGGGGCAAAGACAACTGAGACACAGGGCAGGACAGCTCGCCTTAACCCTCAAAGCCTGTAACATCTAGTGCACTTATGCTACACTACAACACTCTCAAGCATGTAAGGAATATCACGTTTTCAGTGTGGTGTCATGAAAACTTTGCAAAATGAGCGCATTTCATGGTCCAGCATGCAACTTACACAGTGTGCTGTGGAAACTTTAAATCTCCAGAGCACATACACTGAGAATTGACTTTTCAGTGAAGTAGGGGAAAAATTACATCTGGTATTTGCAAATTCTGGATTTTCCAATGAGAGAGAAGGAGCAGATGTCATTTTAAGAATTTCTAACAAGGTAATAGAACTTTTTTTGTAGAAAAAAAAACAAATCAGGCAGAAATTGTTACTCAAAGAAGAGGGTTTTCATGCGTCTTAACACCTATCTATAAGGGATTTTTACAATAACTTAATTAAAGTTGAGTGTACACATTAGTTCCATACTTAGGTCACGTTATTATAACTGAGCTATCTCCTAAGGAAGACCATGAGAGGCTGCTGAGAGCTTCGGAAAAAGCTAGTAAGCAGACGTAGAGTTAAGAATTTGTTGTCAGATTAAACAAAATTGTTTTATACCTAAAATTAACCTGTAGGCAACTATTTCCTGTTGTGTCATATAGCTTAATCTTTTCACAGTGGCAGAAAATGTTTGCAGAAGAGCTAAGGCTCATCAACTGCACTTTCCTGGAACATGTGTGAATCAACAACGCTATGAAACCAAAACCTGGTCCTCTTAATTCTTCAAAAATGAGCGCTACCTTCTCATGCTTCTCTATATTTCTTCCTTTGACGAGGGCCCGGGGGTGGGGGGTGGGCTGCCTCTACTCTAGACCCTGGCCGTGGTTGGAGCTGTATGCTAAAGCCATGGTCAGGCCCCAGAGATTTCCAGCCTCTTAGATGCCTATAACTCATCCCTAGCCCTGCTTCTGAAGGGAGATTTTCCCCCCTCAATCCCAGGCCTGAAATATCCTTTCAAAGGCCGCAGACTGGAGACAGATATGTAGGTGTTTTAGATAAGGTAGGAATTGCATTAAAGGATTTTTCCGTTTTAAAGCTGTTGCCGTCTTTTTTTGCTCTTTCCCATAGACTTGAGAAGAGTAGTTGAGAAAGGATGGGAAGAGGGGTAGGAGATGTACTTTGGGACGGACTAGTCCGTACATTTGTGGTCAGTTCACAGCTCATAAAAGACGAGCGCTAACCTCAGTAAAAATTGAATAATGTAGAGTGGCTAGAGGCAGTGCAGAACCTTCTCAAAGAATACTAAAGTTATTGACCCAAGTTTGGAGGAAAAGCCTCCCAGCTCATTGATCTCTTCACCAGCATAATTACAGAGCAGTGAGATGAATCTTCATGTGGAAGAAAATAGAAAATTCAGAGTGATGAATTTTCAGAGTGATGAGGATTCTTGCCAAATGCAACCGTTAAATTAAAAGCTCTTTCCCAAAACCTCAGAATGGGATAATTTTGTTTTGCGAAGTAGAGTGTGGCCAAAAGAGACTCTGTAAAAGTCAACTCTGTAGAGTCTCACCCAGGCTGCGGCGTGTGAAAGTGAAAAGTCAGTTTAAACAGCAGGCCCTAGTATGTATGTAGGTGTATGCACGGAATTCCCAACTTATTCTCTCCACGCTTCGCTGTTTTATAAGAGCTTACACTCGAAAACTTTATAATTATGTGGCGTCCTTTTTCCCCCAGCCGACTGTGTTTACATTTGCCAGCTTAACATGCACACGGCCCAGTCCACACACACAGCTCCTGCACAGTCCACATGTCGTTCTGCGGCAGTGTTTGTTGGACTGGGCTACAGAGAGATTAGTCGCCTCGCTCCCTCTGGTGCCACGGCGTAATGTTCCTCACCCAAAGGGCTTGGCTGCTCATTTTCCAATAGGACCTTGGAGCAGGAAACTGACCCATATTTTGAAATTAGCATATATTTTCCCTTGCAAAGCATGCTGACATGTAATTAAAAATGTTTAAATTATCCTATCACACTTTTATTATTCACTGCCCTATCCATGTATTTTTACTTAAACTGAAATATTCAAAATACAGTAAGAATCTGAATGGAGAATTATAGTAAAATAGTGTGGAAAAATATCATCTTTTCTTTTGGTGTCACAAGATTATATGAAGTTATGGTCAATGATGTAACTTTTAATACACCGTGTAAAATATCATTTTTTGTTGAATTTCCTCCAGCACAGTCCATGACATTTTAAATCAAAGACACAAATATAAAACAAAAAAAGAAACTTCCTTTTCTCTTTGGTCTGCATTTCTGCCTGGCCCAAGCAGTTGAAACCAATAAGGGACCATAGTTTTTACCTGGTAAGTTTATTTCATGAAAAGAGGAAGAGTCCCTGAGTATTTTAAGAGAAAAGAAAGTCTTTTACTTTAATGTGCTGTAAATGTACCAGTGGTTGTTATACAAAAACATCCAGTCATAAATCAAAGTATTTGAAACGCTGCTGAACCAAGCCTAGATATTTGTTGAAATAATATATCACATATCTCATACGAGAAAATTATAGACAAGCACACTCAGTCTAGGGAAGGGCGCTAGACGAGACAGGGACTACTAGGACCCACATGGTCAAAAACCCACACATCAGTGGATTCGTAACGGCGAGAGAAAAATAAGAAAGAGAGACAGCGAGTAGGGAAAGTTGCTGAAAACATGCTTGTGGCTGAAATCGAGGAAGGAAAGACCTACATTTGCACGCAGCAAAGCTAAAGATTAACTTGTATATGGTTTCCATTAAGAGGCAAAAAGCATAGTCTTTGCTGTCCCCCTTTTGTCTTCATTACAGCTTCATTTAGAATCTTCAAACCAGGACGACTGCTTTAAAGATCTTGAAGGTAAGGCTGGCTTCATTTCTATTCTTTGCCATTCCATTGTGCTGTTTTTTCTATTCCAGCGCAGCTCATTGGCACAATTGTTGTTTGGTGGTGTACATTTTACTTATTGAACAGTGGAGTTTTGTACAGCCTAGGCAGAGATTAAGACAAATTCTGATAAGGACTGGAAGTTGACTCCCAGCATTAAGGAGGATTAATGTTTAGCTCTGTGTGGCAGGGGCCTTCTCAGTGGCTGTGTTTACGCAGTGTTGCAGACCCCGCATTAATCCGAAATTAGTATAAAAGATCAGCTGTGGCCACTGAGGCGAACCTTCACAGGGCTTAGGCCAGTAATCAAGTCTCACTTTGGGACAATGAGCGCCTGGAAGGTCAATGAGAGGCCTGGGTTGATGGGACGAGGAGATTGAGGTGGGGGGTGGGAGAGTGGTGAGGGACTTTTGGTGACCACATGGTTTAATTTAGGTGAGATCCACACACACACACACACACACACACACACGCACACACACGGTTTGCCGCCACAGTATGTGCCTTCTCCTCTTTATGTTGGGCGTTCATGACCATGATTTGTTTTTGTTACAGCTGCAGAGGACATAAGTGTTTATAATTTAACACTTAAAAGACGTGTCTTCCTTTTTCTCGAAGCCCGTCTGAAATCTTATACATGCATTTGATGTCACACAAGTTTACATTTCAGCGCACTAAGTATTAGCTCTGTCACATAATTATAATGTGTGCTGAAGGATTATAACAATAAATAGTATAAGACTATCTAGCTGCTTGTAGCGTAGAACAACATCTCCTGTTCCAACGTAAACCAACATCGAGCAGAGCTGGTAGGAGAATCGTAGGAGATGTCTCGGCTCCATGCAGGACCGTCTTTTACAGGAAAGTAACACTGTATCAAATTGAAAACAAGCAGTATAAAAATCAGCAGTAAATTTTCCACTGCCAAACTAGCGCTGGCTGGTGCCATACAAGAGGCAGCACCACTGAATTCAGTTAGGAAAATAAAATAAAGGAAATATAGCTCAGCGTAAACCACAGCCCTTGGATGATGAACACTTGCAAAACTGTTGATATCTGCATTATTTCGTATTTTTAAACCACTCATACTGTGAGCGGCCACATTCAAACCTGCTTCCAAAAAGGAGACGATTGTATTGACATTTTAAATAAGGCTCACCATACAGTACATGTAGCCTTATACTGTGGCCAAGTGAATGTCGCTGCTGCTGCAAAAAGGGTCCAAGGAACTTGCCCTTGTAAATACTTTCCAAACTACATCTATAAAGTTCTTAAATTATTTATTTATAGGGATTTTATAGCGCCTGGGCAAATTACAGTGCCCTTGAAAAAGAAACAGAAAATAATTTCCTCGATCAACTATTCTTGGCACGTGCCAAACTTCATCCTGCGCTAACTTTTCCACAGTAGTCCCACCATGTCTGTCTTTTGTGCACACATGTTAACAACAGACAAACGACAAATGAAAGGGTAACAGCACAAAAAAACAACAGCAACACAGCCAAACGATAATTTAGGGCATTTGCACCACATTGTGGTGGAAGCAGCTCTCTTCAAGTGCCAGCAGGGTACCAGCGAACCCCCCACCCCAACCACCCACTGCTCCTGCTAAGATTAGACAAATTAAACACTATTATTCACGTCACTCCCGCAGCTGGCCTTTTAAGTGGTTCTACGTTAACTATCATAATGGTTTGCTTTGAAAGCCACAGTCTTCTCCTTAATTTACAATATGAAAAAGCTCTTTTGGCCAAGTCTCGTGGGATTTTTCTTCTCTTCTGCTTCATGTTGCAGAGGAAAAGTAGGTTTTCTTTATACTGCTAGTTTCTAGTATGCATGAATTTCTAATGTAAAATATTTTATATTCATATCCATATTTAAACAACATATGCAACCAGTCTAAAAAAGTAGATTGTTAGGACTTAGTTTGCTGAATTTAAAACCTTATTGCTTTTAGATTTTTTATTATTAGTTATTTTGTCATAGCAGAGAATATTTATTTCCAAAGAGTAAAGTTTTATATAATATGTTTCGTGAAAAGTCAGCCAGGACTCATATAAATCATCCCTATACACGATTTTATCATTTACAAGAAGACATTCCTGAGTTTGTGTCCTTTCAGAGTGAAGACTATAGTAGGTCTGCCAGACTCTCACATCCGTCCATACGTTTTTAATGTAGTCTCCTGTTGGGAGAAAGCCCTTTCGTTTTCCCTGTTGTATCACCATAACCTGATAATGGATGTGGTATTGGCCAGGGGCCCGTGGACTGAAGACGGCCGATGATGGATAACCTAGTTTCAGACCCATCATCACCGTACAGCAGGTGCCTTGTATCTGTAGTAAAATACCCCTAACCCACACTGAGCGCGCTCCAGATACGGATTTAGGGAAGTGACAGTAAGTGACGTCCTGTTAGCTGCGTTACATTTTAAACCTCTGTTACTGCCACAAACTCATAACAGAGAACTCAGTTATCAAACCACATTGGTATGGGATGGACAAAACAATGGAAACATCACATAAACAAGAACTTTAGCTTCACTGAAACGGAGGCACAATTGCAGAAGCAGGTACAAAGGCCAAACACATGCTAATTAGATGTGTCAGCCTTTAAAGAGGTAAACAGGTCACCATGTTATTATTGATATTTATACGAACAACTAAAGCCTAATTTCCCCTGCGTGCCCTCGCTTTGGTACCAGGTACTTTTCTTGATTTTGTTTTCCGCTGCAGATAGTACCCCCTCAGCGTAGACGGGATTCTTAGCTGATCGTCATAGTGACGCCGCATGAAACTGCCGTGACATCATCTTCAACGCAACGCAAACACACACTCTCGCTGGATCCTTTCATCGGCAGCCAAACAGAGGAACATCTGCACTTCTTCAATTGATCGTGCTGTGGTTTTGCGGGCTGCCATGCTGGGTTTGTGCAGGATGTCCCGTATCGCGCAAGTTACGATTCTAGTGACGATTCTCTCTGACCAATCAGTGGTCTGCAGTGTTTTAACTCCACCTTTTAGTAGTGGCTCAGCTTGCTTGGAACCTTGACATAGGTGGTACCAAAAAAAGTAGCAGGTACTATCCATTTGCCCAGAATTGCTGCTAAATACCCCAAAATATGGCATCAGGATTAACAAAACTTTACAACAGTCAGCAAAAATTGTACATGATGGGTTTCACAAAGGTGTCTTTTATGGTGGGCTTTGAAAACAATTTATATTTTAAGGGTCACTCCACTGTTTTTACTGTTTGTACCACTCAGCCTGTAGAAACAGTTTTATAATGTCTTCTGTGGCTCTGGAGGGAGTCTGAGAAAGTAACCTTAATGATGTCATCAGGGTTATCTTGGCTTGGCTTGAGACTTGAGGTTTGAAAAAAGAGGGCATCTAGGAAGCAGGGAGAGTCAAAAGAAAGACGCTATAGAGTGGTATAATGGGAAATGTAAGATCTGGTGTTTTTGAGGCCTGACCCATACTCTACTAGAGATTAAAGGTCAAGATAATTTTTACCAAATACAAAATACAAAATTGCTGCAGTAGCCCTTTAAATATATTGCACCAAACTGAGCAAGGATAAGTAAGAAGCACTTGCCTGGTCTATGTTGTGATCTGATGAGTCTGATGTAATAGTTCACCCTATTTACTCCATACCAACTGGTTTACATTTTGAGAAAACTATACAGTGGTATCTACCCTCAATATCTGCTGCCAACATATAAACGTGGTGATGGATCTGTATTGGTAATGGCAGTCATTATTTAGAATATACCGTACAAGGTCTTTATAGGAGTAAAGGAAAATTAGAATAATGTAGCGGACAAGGTGTAATCTAGGGCACAAACTGACCACCTATCACTATGGGCAAAGCAAAAACTACAGTTTATGTGCCTGAAGATGCAGTTCTACAAGTGACTGCTAAATGCTGGCCCCCAAATAATCTCTGACTCCATTGAGATTCAATTAAATGGCAGTCAATGCATTTAAAAAACACTTCTAGGACAATCAGAAGGGAAATAAAATAAAACACACTTAAACTAGGTGTTGAACCCAAATCCAAGCTGCAAAATGTTGCTTTAGAGACAAATCAAATATCTGGACATATTGTAAAAACCATCTATTCTGCACCACAAACACTGTCCAATTATGATCCAGGAATGGAGTAAAAATGTCAGTGTCTCAGTACATACCACCAAACAAATTCAGCAATAATTTCATGGACATGAAGTCAGTCACAATTCCTTCCCTTCCAAGTCACCAGAGTTGCATTTCTTCAATTTTTATGCAATGTTAGGAGCAGGAATACAGTTTATATCCAAGTCATACCTCAAAGGACTAGAGGCTTTCCTTATTGAAGGAGGTCTAATATCCCACTGCACACAGATCAGGACATCGTATATCATGGGCCCTAATCAGTTTCCATTATTTGCAATGATTTTGGCCACATCTGGCAAGGCTTTCTCACAAATGTTAGACTTTAACTAAATAATACTAATAACAAATTCAACTGTGTACGTCGGTGTTCTTTCTGAAATTTGAGTTGCATCAGCGTGACCATAAAACACAGATTTTTGTTACATGATCACGCTGTTATGACTCGAGTCTGTGTGTTCTCACCAAAAACCAACTTTTGGAAAATGTATGCACAATTTGAGCCAGTTTCTGGTGTCATAACCAACAGCATCGCTGCAGGAGCCAGGGGAGCAGAGAAACACAGCCTGCTTCCACTTGTCTGTTCTCAACATTATTACCTTCGATGAGTCTTGCATATCAACTTCAAATCCAGCACCAGGGAGCTGCACATAACTTAACTCGTGCAGGTTAAGGAGTTAAGTTACATGCAGGTTTCTCCTGCAGGCTGAGATGGGTTGATTGTGTGTCTATAAAAATAGTGACAGAATAGCTCATGCCTCAGTGAAACACGATCACTTTGTCTACAAGCTGCGTACTTGAGCTCCAGCTCACTAAAACACTCTTAAGTTTGAGCTTCAGATGGATTATTACTCCAATGCAAGTGTCCTTAGCAGAGAAGTAATGATTATTGCACTTGCAAGTCATTTCTTGTATTCAGTCTCTGTAGTATGGAATGAGAACATTTCCCTTTTAAATGCCGTTTCTCTTTATTCCACTATTTTTAGAGCATTTAAGAACATAATGCATTAAGACTAATCCTATTTAAATTACGTGTTAAGCTGGATATTTCTGGGGACAAACCTTTAACACTGAACAGTATTTTTTTTTCATAAACACAGAGGAATTGTGGTTTGCATTAATCATTTCTGAATTATGAATCAGTCTTGTGAACTGTCTTTTTTGTTGGTGGGAGCCGCAGCGCCGCAGGAGGTAATTAGTCCAAGCAGGGTTAAAGCTGTGACACACAATTCGAAAACAGCTGTACGACTCACCATACAGCATGAGTGTGTTTGTCCCTGAGTGTCTCGAGGAGCTGCAGGCGGCTGGTTCTCATCCTCACTGTGATGATTTATGCCTGACACATCTTAGTACAGTAAAAAGAGTCAGCATGCAAAAAAAAAGAAACGAAAAAAAAGATGCTCTTCACATTCACATGTTTTGCATTTCTGCCTGCATGGGTGAGGATGACAATTCATTTCTTACCCCGAGTCATCTCAAAAGGGCTAATTCAATTTGCAGTCCAAGCTGTTTCTAATCCTCTCTCCCTTTTCAATGTTTCACTCCATCGTCTGAATACCAGAACATTTGATGTTTGATTGTCTTTTAATGGCAAACTTGGGGCATTTGGACACAGCTGTTGGTAAAGAGTGAGAAGAAAACAGTTTGTCACATGTAATGTAATATCCCTGTAATTGTATGGTGGAGTTACCTAACTCCATCAGGATGGTATTTATTCCATATTGTGTAATTTAGCAGGTTTAACTGTTAACATACTTTAAAATACATACTTTGACATTTTGGTAAATATGCTTATTCTTTTTCTTGCAGTTAGATGAGATCAATACCACTGTGCAATAAGTTGCCTATGGAGTGGGAGGTGATTAGCTTAGCATAAAGGCTACAAGCAGGACCTCTGGTCGCCAAGAAATATTTACAGCACGTAGCTTCCAATAAAATCACAAACTTAATATTTCTGTTTGTGTACAGATTAAAAAAATATCCAAATATCTGAATCATACAATTCCCAAAATGTGTATTCTCGAAACCCTAATGACCTCCAGAGTCACAGAAGACATTATACAACTGTTTTCACAGGCTGAGTGATTCTACATATGACTAGTAAACTCATTTTGATGTGTACAATTGGTGGAATGCCCTTTCAACTTTCTGCTGAATTGAAAGACAATTCTTCTTTTCTGAATGTGTACATGATATGTGTTATTTTTAAGGCCTGCTAGTAATCACAACAAAACTTTTGCAACAAGGCCTCCCATCAGCTACTGCTAGAATAGCTGCAGTTTGGCCGCCTGCGCTTCTATATTTAAATTTTGTGGTCATGCATGATGCATTGTGAGCTCAGAAAGGCACTCGTCATGCCAGGCTACAGTATCAAACAACTGGCGCTGACCGCGGCCATGAGAGTTTCTCAACACTGGCTGCAGCTTGCTTGCACTGCGCCCGCCACTAACAGCCCCCGCAAGGTAATCTCACCCACTTATGTGCAGCGTGTGACACTCATTTTCTCATCTGCTCTTCAAATTAACTAGTGGATTTCAAAATAGGACATCCACTTTTACTATTTTACTGAAGTTTTTTTTAGAATATACAAAATGGGTTGTTTACCTGGTGAAGTGTCTTTTAAAATAGGAAATACCAGCCAAAAATAAAATGTAATATTTGCATTTTTCTTGTGGACATTTACAAACTTTCTTTAGAAATCAGGTGACTTTTGAGGGTTGTGGTGATCCTATTTTCAGCAAATGGCCATTTTGTAAAGCTGTAAAGGTTGTGCTTATACACGACAGCAGCTGGGTAGGGACTTTGGTATCTGAAGTCAACATTAGCATTTGGCATGTAACTCTAGGTCACAAACGTGAAAGTAAGAAGGGAAATACTGTACATTTCTGAAGTTCCTAAGTTGTCTCTGAGGAAAATACTCACATGTGCAGAGTGTAAATAAATAACACAAAAATATCTGAGTTTCCAACCTCAGCCTAGAAACATACCACCGGACATAATAGCAGAGATAAACTGAGAGTTCTGGCTACCCTGGCAGTCCAACAGGTTATGAGAGAAGTTTCTTTTTACCAGCCCTGCACGCCATGTTCCTGCACTACATTTCTGTCCATTAACACATCCACTGTGTACGCACTCAATTTGGGAGCGTAATAAGAGGCAGATGAGTCTTTCAGCCGCTCCCCTCGCAGCCGGCAGAGACCCTGTAGGAGGGAAAATTTGTCCAACTAAAATCATCCCTACAGGGGGGAGCTCTTAGGTCAGAAGCCCTTAGAGTTGAGTCAAGCAGACACTCCTATGAGTTTGTGATGAAAACCATGTGATCCATCATTGCCGGCACGTTCGTCTGTTAAGGGACTGTAAGCATGCTGGGAGCTCCCACGGGCCTCCACTTGATCACAGTTAAGCTGAGCTACATGGGGCACCAAAGCTATCACTCATTATGAAAATGGAGGGAAACTGAGATAAGCTTCCACAAGTAGATCCTCATACTGGTTAAAGTAGACATGCAGCAAGAAGTTAAAGCGATCCCTTCGTTTTTAATATTTTCACAAGAGCTTTTATGCATCATGCTTGTCCCTGGCTTGGCAATATGGCTGAAATCAATATTAATGAGTATATTTTCTGATATCACTATATATCATGGCACATGTACGCAGAATCAATACTAATACTAAATTTGCAATGGCACTGTGGCAAAAATATGAAAGACATTAACTTAAAAATTTTCTTGACCTACAACTCTAGATGATAAAGCACATTTGAGTGCTCCACTTCAGGCCAGCCGTTAATAAGTTGTTGTAGTTCTTTACACAGAGGAAAATCCCAGTAAAAGGTCAACTAATAAATCCTTTATGTGCTGTATTTAAAATAATCATCCATGATCTCTTTCCCCTGAATCATCTTCCAAACAAAAGCTATTCTTAAACAGCAGTACCACCTTGTCTTACACCAGTAATAAAGTGACCCCCCGCTTGCCCTACTAGTATGAAGGTAGCAACATCCCTAAGTCTTGCAGCCAAGACAAGTCTGGCTCTGATTACCATGGGAGCTACTGCCTGTGCCTGAGAAAAATGCTGCTGGTTTAAAATAAATGTTATTGTTTGTCACAGGAAACCAATCTGATTACTGTTTCTTCTCTCATGCGCACACTTAACGTCGCACACTGGGCTGTATTTACGCATGTGGTTTTCATTCCGCCTCCCCAGCGAGGGGGAAACGGACACCTCGCGTTTTCATCTTTATTAAGTCACACTTTGGAGAAGGTTAAAATGGGGGTTGTTTACACAAAGTATTTGGAAATCTTTGGAAGACAATCTGTCTGTCCACATCAAACAATAGATTGAGTTTCTGTGCTGCAGCAGCAGCAGCAGTGTCTCAGAAATGGGCAGGGAAGAGGGAAAAGGACGATTCCTCTGATAGTCGTGACGTCTGTGTTTGCTCAACCTGACAGCGAAAGTGAGGAGTTGTTAAAGTGTGGTTTGAAGCTATTTTGGGTTCAGCAGGAATTAGCCATTTTGACGGTATCATTTCACATTAGCTATGTGTATTGTTACGGCAGAATTGTGTATGTGCATGTGTGCGACTTCAAATGTAACGTATAGCTGATTGAAACTAGCATTTGAGGAACCCTCTACCTCTTTGACACTGTGCCTTGTATCCCTCTTTCGCTGTCTTTCTCCCTTCCCTCTCTTTCTGAGTGTATCCCTCTGGGGATTAATGAAACACACACACACTCATACCCCAAAAGCAGTGCAAAGAAGAAAAAAAAAAGAATGCCAGTAAAAAAACAGAATAAAAGGCTTAAAAGGCATCTGGGAGGAAAGCTGAGAAACCAAGGGACCCGTCAGCAGGGTCTGCCAAGGCTTACAAGTCAGACTGTTTGTTTTGCTTCATATGTCGACGCGGCCGCTCTTTTTCTCCCATTGTGGTTCTGTCCTGCCGTGATTCTCTGCCAGGCTGCTTCTCATAAACTTTACCTCCATGGGACACCTCTACTTGACACCCAGCAAACCAACAACACCCACCTCCGAGGGGAATAAGAAAGGCAATATGTAAATGTTGTGAAAGGAGCCAATTAGGAAATGTATCTTGCTTGAAAGGGCTCGTAATTATTTAATTCCAAAAACATGTTATCTGCCTCCCTGGTAATGTGTCACATGTGAGGCTGTGGCTTTCTGGAGAGAGGGGGTGGGCGGGCGGTGAGAGGGGGAGGAGGGATTTGAACGTGCTTGGTGGCAAACATTTGTTTATGTTTTCCTCCCGGTGCATCATTTCAAAGGGCAGCATGCATGTCCCATTGTGGGCTTCACATGTCCCACCAACTGGAAACACATTGCAGCGCGCTCTGTATGGTAAAACGTCAAACCAGCAGTCATGTCATGGATGAGAGAGAGAGGGGGAGCATTATGTGACGCACTTTTTTTAAGAAACAATAACTTATGCATTTAATTAGGGAGACATCAGCTCATTTGGTTTCACTTAAATCCACAAGTCCCTCCTGATGTGCAGAAATAGATTGTTTTCCAGGACCCCCCACTCCCAGTGAGGGGTAGTAAGCTGCTGGGTGTGTGTCTGTGTGGTAGTGTGTGCATTCAAATGTGGTTTTAAAAAGAAACTGAATTAAGGTATTTTTTATATTTCTCCCCCATCTTTCACTCATTTTAGAGACAGGGAGAATGAAATAACTCCAGAGAAATAGAAAATGTGTGTATAAGTGAATGAAGGAGGCCATAAAGCACATGTGTTTCCTGCTCCTCTTTATTTTTCACTTCCATTGTGCTAAGCCTGAGTACATGGACTTTGTCTTTTAATTGCTCCCATCATACAGTTGACGCATGCTACCAGAGCGATGTCCTTGAATGGACCACCGAGCCCAAAACCTGGAAGAAACTTTTAATTTCTTTTTCATTTCCTCATAAGTAGCCCCCACGACCAGTTTTACGTTCCATTTAACATACATGAAAATCACGTCTGTTCTCATTTTGATTGAATTGTAAAAAAAAAAAAATAAAAAATAAAAAAATCAGTCTTTTGACATTTCATTTGTTAATGTGTCTTCCCTCTTCTCTAAATGGAATGCTGTCAGGTTTAACACATTTTTAAATTAAATTAGGATTTTTGCAGCTGTCACACTCACAGGGAATTACATTTATCCAAGTGCTAAAAAATGGTCATGGACAAGGGTTTTATTAAACAGTAGAAAAGTAATTTTGCTGCTGGAAAGTACTTTTGTTACAGATGACACTGTAATCTGAAAGCACAAAGTAATTACCACTGAGAAGATGTTACTATGTATTTGTGTCTAATGTGTTTATGATATTTATACAATTAACTGCCTATGCAATTACAGAAATATCAGTTGTATTGTAATATTGACAGAATATGCAGACAAAATGCATGTTGGACGTATTAAAACAAAGACTTATCTGTCTTGTACACGAAATAACACTGGTAAAAAGCAAGACTTGAAACACAAAGCTATTCTGCTGTTGATATATAAAGAGATTAGTGAGCCTTCATTGAACCAATTGCAATTCAGTTGTTGTTGTTGTTACTTTAATTTGAAATCTGCTGGTAATGTAGTTACAAAGCTTGACTATTTAATGATATACATAGAAACAACAAAATAACCTAAATGTGCTTCTCTATTATTTCTCAAGAAGTGTCAACATTTACATTTACATTTTCTCTATCATATTACCTTTAGTTTGTGTACAAATGAAATGCCTACAGACAGTGAATATGAGACTGACCAGGTGTTATCTGTGTGAGCCTCCAGTAGCCGACAGCATTGAGACAGCGGGCAGCACGGGGTGAACACGGTGCTGGGCAGGGTAAGGCCTTATCGCCGCTTTAATTTTTCTCCCCAAGGTGAGCTGGGAAGAGATCAGTGGCACTAAACCCTGGGAATTACCCTAGATATTGGCCCCCTGTGCTCTGCAAATGAAATCCTGCCGTCGGCAGGAAGAACATGGTGGTTAACACTCTGAAAATCAGTTTTTGTGCAGACCACAGCTGGCGCGAAGGGGCAAGGCAAAGTAGTGGAGAAAGGAGAAGGATGGGGGGAGAAAGGAGGGGGGAAGGGCGCTTTAAAGAAATCGACATTACTCATAAAGAGAAAAAGACAGAGGGAGAAGGCTTTGCTCTTGGCTTCTCCATTCTTTAGTATATCTGCTTTCAGACTATGTTGTGCAACAAGTTTTAGTACCATAATTATTTGCCAAGTATGGTAAGTCTGTACGATGACATTTAGGCTGAGACATATCAAGACATGGTACATGGACAATAGACAAGTGCAAAATATGTGACAACAAACTGCAATTTGTAGTTGTGTTGACCAAACTAGCAGTGAAACCAGAACCAGGGTCCAGCTGTCTGAGGGTCTGAGCGGGGGTCTTGGGGCCATGGTGAGTGGTGAGATAGAAATCACTCTGTGATTATAACCTTCACAGTCCTAAACCTGACCAGCTGTCAGGCCTGTGTTCGCCTGCACCCAACATACGCACTGTTGGTAACGTTAGAGTTCAAAGTTCAATTTGAATACGAATTTTTAATTTCAGTTTCAGAAAGTCTGTTTTTATGTAGTGGGCAGTTGGTTTCATTTGAACATTCTGTTGCTAGTAGCAACGGCTACTGGCCACCATCCACCATTTTGTCAGATCTGTGACCAAGCCAGGCATCTTCTATCTGTTCTCCTAATACACTTGTTTGAACATTATGTGTAGATTTTTGTAATATTATTATTATTATTATTATTGGAGCTGTTTTGTGATAGTTGATTCGTGATTTTAGTTTTGAGTTTTGTTTTTCTGTGATCAGTTTATTGCTAACCAAGTTAGCCATACTAAGCTAGCTGCCTGAGACTAATGTTGCTAAATGTATGTATTTGACTCTTTTTACATTTACTCTTGTTGACTCTATGTGCATGTGTACTACATTAATTGCTGGGTTGTACCTCCTATGGGGAGTTAATGTTGATCTTTCACTGTTGTTTCTTCCTGGCATGTGGGACAGTGTAACTAATTTGAAGGTAACATTAGTGTATACCTTTACATTACCATACCATGTACCAGTACAGTTTTCACAGTTCCTCAATTGCTTCCAGTAAAAACTACAAAAGCCAACTGCTGTCTTTAGCGTTTATTGGACGTGTGTTTGGCTCGCTGCATAGCTGTGCAGCTATAGCGAGGGCAGAAGATCATGTTTGAACATTTTAAAGGAAAAATCTATATTGAATAGACTAAACCCTGATGTCTCATTTACATTAAGCAAATATGTGCCTAAAAAATGTGCAATTTAAAATATACTTGGCTCAAATGAGACTAGCTTATGTATTTTAATACATTAATCATCAGCAAATTCCATATTTTTGAATTTGATAGCAGAAATGTGCTTCATAGTAACTAAAAAATAGTGACTGTAATATAATTCGGTTTTTTTAAGTAGTTAACAAAGTAAAGTAGCAAATGACCTGGAAAATGAATCATTTACAACTCTTCCCACCACCAAACTGACACCGCATGAGAGGAAACTGTATATGTTGTTATATTTCAACACTCACTTGTGTCAGTCTCAGTTTGTCTGCCTCACATAGATATGCACAAATATACACCCATACACACAGCATGCATATACACACACCACATACACACACATCATCACCGACATATACATACCCCACTGCTTCCCCCAACACACACACACACACACACACACAGATATTATTTATAGGATCTGATCAGGGTGTAAAACAAGACCGTCTCTCTTTAGAATACCCCTCACCATATTCTCCCAAAAATAGCAGGTGCCCATCCAGCTAGCCACAGTGGGAGGATTCAGAGCTTCAAAATAAATGGAAGGATGTTTACTCATCGCCAGAATGAAAACAGCGCTAATCTCCAATCAAGTCCAAAAGGCAGATAGTTAGCAAGGAGGACCTAAAAATAGCCCAGGGGGTAACACATTCCAGCTACGATTGAGCCTAACTTTGATCTTACTATACGCTGGCCCTTGTGCACAGAAAATGATTAGCACTTCTGTACAGTGATTTAGGACATACTATACATAGATGAACTTAAAGGACATCATATGATGAGCGATGAGTGATAGTGCATGCTCCACAGTTCAGTGGGATGGAAAATGCAGAGCGGTGGGGGGTGTTTGGAAAACTGATGGAAAGCTTAGTTGGGAAACAACAGACACAACTGACTGATGACCTTGGCAATGAGCATGTTTTTCTGAGCTGGTTGGGAATCTATACCAAGACCAAAATGTATTAATTGTCTGTGAAAGTTGAAATGAAAAGACCAACATTTGTTCCTTGAATTTTTACATGATACAATAGCAGTAATTGATTTATTTGTGATTCTAGCAAGTTGGGAATAAACACAATATGGACATCTAAAGTAAGAAATTGAAATAATTTGTTAAATGCAGACAATTTAATCAAAACTGAATCGGAATTGTCAGTCATGACACATTAATACAGTCAGCCATGCTTTTGAGAAACGAGAAATAAGTCTGCTTTGGCTTGATTTAGAAGAAGATGAAATACAAATGGATGTTTGCATTCCAGCAAGTGAAGCACAAGAGCTCTCTCAGGCTGTGGCAATTAAATATGTGTGTGCAACGCCACAAGTATCAAATGGACTATTACAACTGAAATATGGCTTCCATAATTGTTAAGCTTTTTAATGACATGTAACTGCAGTGTGAGTGTTACTGTGTTGAAAAGGCGTGTGTTTTATTTTGCTTTGGGTTCCAGTGTTTGAGTTTGAGTTGGCCCTGTTTCTGTGTTACGGAGAGCAGCACTCCCTGCAGCTGCAATATGATCGCGCACAATTTACCTTCATGTTCTACTATTTGGCATTAGCAGTTTAGGGACAGCAGAAGAAATTGACACATCTGTACAGATTGTTGTAAGTCAAAATAGCAACTCTAAAATTAACATATTTCTTCCATTAATGTGAAAAATGTACAGACGTTGGCAGAACAGATACCTCACTCGCTAGCTACATAATATCAAAAACCTGGATATTAAGGCCCAGTTAGAAATAATCTGAATTAACCTTAAGCCCTAAATGTAACTTTAACTGGAGTTGTTCTACCTGCCAAAAAAAAGCCAACAACACTGTTTTACATGACAAATATGTGAAGTTTGAGCTGTTGCCACAGGAGAGAAGAACATTCTTTAGTTTACCCACATCCACACCACATCATTTACATTTCAGAGTTCATGCTGATTTCATGCATTTGTGAGACTGTGTCGTTTTGATGACACTGAAGAAGGAGCATATTCAACATGTAAACTCTAAGCATTAAATAACATGGATGCGTTTCCTGAGACTAAAAAGTGTCACAGTAGACGAAGGGCTGGCAAGTAGTGCAAATAACTCTTTGATATTCGGCAGATTAACAGTCACTTTATACTTATTAGCTGAGGAACTGTGCATATGTAGCAAGGCCTGCAGTGGCTTGATATTCCAAATGCATGTGTAGTGGAAATTTAGTGCTATTTTCCAAGTGGTTTGGAGGGGTGTTACCTGCACTTTGGCTGCTCGGTGAAGCGTTCCATGGCTTCTGCCATTTGGCTGACTATGACTGGCCTGTGCTCGTGGCAAATAACCAGGGTGGCTGACTTTTAGGTAAAGTGATGGTAGGTAAACGGCCCCGTAAATGGAAACTGTCGGTTCATAAAATCTTGAAATTGTCAGCTCATAAAACCTCCTTTGCATGAATTGATTCAAAGGATGCTGATTCTAAATGGAACTTTTATTGTGAAAAATGTCCCCGTAACTGAATTAAGAGCACCCCCCCCCCACCACCACCCCCACCACCACCACCACCACCACCAGCAACTTTTTTTTTTTGCTGGAGCAGAAAAAGGGTACAAAACCTAACATTCAGCAATAAACAACAAAACAGTAAGTAATCATCAACAAAGCAGGAGTCAAGCAACACCATGTTTTTCTTCGTGCACACTAGTTTTAGCACTATCTTACAGCAGTTAGTCAGATCCCCTGCATGCAGAAGACATATTTCAGTAATTCATCTGTAAAAGAGAGAGGGAGAAAAGATGCAATACACCATGTCAAATAGTGTGATCTATTCCCCAATCAATGTTTGTCGGCCCCAGTCTAAAACACACAATAAGTACAGTATATTCTTGTCGTCACCGTGAAGTTGCCAGGCAAACAGCAGAGACACCAGGAAGTCACTGCTCCTGGCCAACAAATGGTACTGCACATAAGCCTCCATAAAACCAAAACAAATGTACAAATTAAACAACTGAGATGCAACGTGTTAATCAGTGAGCATTAAAGGTGGTGCTAGGCAGATTTTTTACCTTTGGACAGAGCCAGGCTAGCTGTTTCCCCCTGTTTCCAGTCTTTATGCTAAGCTATGCTAACCGTCTGCTTCATCTACTGTAGCTTCATATTTAGTGTTCGGACTTGAGAGTGGTATCGATCTTTTCACCCAACTCTCTGCATGAAAACAACAAAAAAATCATGAATTTCGGACATTTCCCCAAACGTTCAACAATCAAACAGTGCAGACAGTACTGGTATTTCCTTCGCTCCTTCATCATAACCACAGTCTCCTGTTTATTGCAAATACATTGTTATTTCTGGTGCCTTAAAAACAGCTAACTTCCAACTTGCATGTAATTTTCTTGAGTAAAGCCTATACTAAAATGGCCATTTAGAGAAGCAAGCGTTGGAAATGTTAAAACCTTCACAAATCGGGCTGCATCACCACTATGTTATAACCAGAGGCTATAGAGATCGGCAAAACTTGACTGCTATTTATATATGGATGAAATCGATCTAAATCAAGCTGAACTCCATCTCAGGCACGAACATTTCACTAAACAAAAGGTATAGTTCCCCCAGTCTGTCTTTCTTTCTTGCAGGAAATTCTGGCATCTCATGTTGCTCGCCTTGAAAAGTACACATGGAAAGGGCAGACATCATAAAAAAAAAATGCCTATCCACCTGTTGTTCTGGCATTGGGGGAGCATTTGAACCCCACCTGCAATTCTTTGGTGTGGCAGACTATGATGTGTGTGCGTATGTGTATGTGTGTGCGTCTCCCCATAAACAGGTGGGGTTCCCCGCCATAGATATCGAGTTCCCCTCTTTGATAACCCATTACAGACTTCATTTTAACTTCAAGTTTAATTTCACTCGCACTTGCCGTCTGACAAACTCACTGAGGAATTTTTGTATGAGCACACCTCCTTGGGCTTGTGTAAGTTTTACAAGCAGAGATTAGCATGTGTGAAAACAAATGTAATTTAACCCTTTATTGTTTTAGGAGGGCGAAATGGACATACCCGGTGTTAAAAGAGCTGTCTGTATCAGGCATTGCAGGACCATCTCCTTTGGGAAAAATCATGGAGGATATCCATATAACATACATTTAATCACACTACAAGAATAATATAATTGGTGTTTCTTTTATTTTTTTTAATCATGCAGTGAAATTAAAGGAAGTAATTGTGAGGTAATGACAAATCATCTTTCACGGTTATGTTAATAGGTCTCAAGAGTCTACACACATTTCTTTCTTGAGCTCTTTTAAGCCAGGAAACACAACTCTGCACACATACATCTCACATGTCCAGTTGTGCAGGGCTAATTTGTGCTTTGCTTTGTTTTCTTGACATTGATTGGTTATTCTTGAGCACATGGGACACCCGACACCGCAGCCCCCTTGATTCCAGTTGTGCAGTGAGTCATCTCTGTGTCTAGCAGATGACACAGTGGCGCGAGGTGAACTTGGACTGGACCTGACTCGGACCACATTTAAGCTCCAAAAGCATGTCTAGCATTGCTCCCACCTATCAGAACAATGCCGGGGATTAGGATGCTGGGCTAAATTTAAAGTCGCAAAAGAATGCATGCAAAAACACAGGGACCCCTCAAAGGACCCCTTTATTGTTTTTTTCTTTAAATTAAATGTTCCAAATTGCAGAGAAAAAAAGCTATCGGCATGTTTGTTAAAAACATAGTATTCCTCTAAGATAGTGTTTGTGTCTGCTTGGGTAGGGTGGGGTCATTTAGGGGCAAGCTTCAAAGATGAATTCAAACCAATTCCAATGTAGCAGTTTAATGTTTTATTCGTCATCAAACAAGGCATTCATTTATGTGAGAACCCTGGTTTCTTTGTGACAAACACAGTCTCCCAAAAATTTGTGAAATAAGCATAAAGTTTACAAGGGCACTGTCTTTTGAAGACAAAGAAAATTTGAGGATTATGCAACAACACACATTTGTCAGATATTGAGATATGGTTTCAGTAAATCAAACTCAGTCAGAAAAGTAAAAGTATTTGTTTGAAGTCGGGGAATATGGATCACCTGTTGTCAGTGTGGGCTGTGCGTGTTTGCATGAAACTGGCTTTTCACAAATGTTGAAGTCATTTTGGCCATTTAACATCTGCTGTAGGCATTACCAGTAGTACCAATGCCCTGCAAGTACTGTGTTCTTGTTAAATGCTTGGTGTGCCCAGACACAGGCTCGACCTTGACACTTTAAAACAGACAGCTCATCAAGACGAGCGACAAGTGCTGGGGCATGAACTTGACCCACTGACCCACTTGCTAAATCGCTAATAGTACTAAAGAGCTTGTCTGAGGATTTACTACCATCATCACCTTAAAAAAAACTAACATGCAGCACTTTAAATGCTGATCAACCTGGATCCAGTTCATTTCTTGACCCACTGAGAGGGAGGGGGACAGAGCTAACAATGTCCCATTTCTAGTGTCAGGACAAAAACATACATATTGTACATTTAAATTACAGCCTGTTTGCTGATAGTGGGGAATTATCTCAGACTAGAAAACTTATTAAAACCTGAAAATGGAACCCAGGTCACCATAAGAAAGGATTTTTGACCACCATTGTTTCACTAATGTGACCATTTGCCCTGAAAACATCCATTAGTTTCAGGTATTTAGATCTTAATTGTATGTCCAAGCTATTTTTTCTATTATATTCTATTTTTTATATAATTGTTTTGTTTTATACTGAAATCCAATTCCACTGCCAGTGCCAGTCAAAGGAACTGGATGGGAGAATGAAACCTCCTCTGATCAACAGACAAATAGGAGCCACTTGTACAACATTGTTTAAAAGTCATGTCATTTATTTTTAGAAAGCTATACCAGCTATTTAAAAAGGTCCCCATAATGTAGATACACAGGTCACTGCTGTCATTTTTTTGTCTTGTTACTCAGAAGAGGGGCAGCATCTGTTGGGGCCTTTAACTCTCTGTATTGTTGTGGCTAACACGGCTTTGAATTTCATTCTGATGAGACACGCTTCCTGATTTAACACAAGAGAACAGAGTTTTCTGGAAAAAGTCAAGGTATTTTTGGCCACAGTGGTAGATACACTGCAAAAACAGCCCTACTAGAAAGAAGCCAAATATTCTTCAAATTGTCTTGTATCGAGAAAAAAAAATCATTTCATTTCAAATATTAAATGATTTTTGGTTTACAGTGATTGTGTCAATGATGAAACACCAGATTATGTTGAAAATAAAGCATTTTTTAAGGAGCATGTTCGAATTCAAGCATATTCCTAACCATAAAAACATAACGGTTAAAATTAAGCATTTTCCAAAATTTAAAGACTTTGTACAAACCCTGTTAATTTCGGGGAAGTTACTTGCTGTAACTATTTAAAGATACACACTGTCTGCAGATGGGTCAAGGGTTATCATCATAAAACTGTATTTTCAATTTTCATGTGCATGTGAGCCATGCAGTTTTTGTTCAGCACGGTCATTCATACTTTGAGTAGAACAGACCGCGGCTCTCTTAATAGTAATAATATGAAATGTGAAGCAGCAGCTCTTGTTGACAATGAATAAAAATAGATGAACAAACTTTAATTGGTGTCATTTCATAAGATTCTTAAATTGAGAAGTTGTGCAAGTGGTCTTACTCTTGAAATAAGAAAAACAATCTTGTTCCTCTGCTGGAATATTATGGAAACCGTTGTTGTAGCTTGTAACTGGTTAAATCTATCGCAAAATTAGCTGGAATATCTCATTAAGACAAAGCTAGATATATTTTCTTAAAATTAGATTACTTTTTTAATGCACAACATGCTTAACAAGATTATTTTTCTTTTTAGACAAAAAATAAGACAAATTTACTAGAAACAAGGATTTTTTACTTTCTTGAAATTCCTTTTTTGCAGTGCAGTACTAACTGGACAGCCTCACCAAACCAATCCAATAAGCTCTTGTTACTTTGTCTGCAATGCATCAGCAGACTTGGTAATAAAAAGACAGATTGAGTCTAACAGTTTGATCTTCATAGGATTAGTATTTATTCAGTTTAGGAAGGAACACCAGAAAGCTCCCCAGCTGGTAAATATTCATAACCAAAGTGCCGCTAGAGCCTCCATAATGGAATTGTTGTTGCGCTATCTTACTAAAACATAATACTGATCAAGGCTGTTTTTAAGGATATTTTCCATAGCTTGGGTAACACATTCTGACAATGTCTTGTGGTGTGTGTTATATGTAACACCAGAATGCACCTTGCACCTTGCACCTCGGTGTAGTGACCTATTATAACCGGATGCCTCATTGTGTTATGCTTCATATGAGTAGTACTGAACATTGTACTGAGGCCCACATTCGGATGTTATTCACTGAGAGGCTGGATTTCAATAGGACCAATGAGCCATTAGTCCCTGGAGAGCACAGGTTGAGTGAGGGGGGATGTTAGGCCAGAGACCACCTTTTGTTGTTTGAAAGATGACATAAGACGTTAAGACCCCAATGTCCCTAGCTGACCTTTGACCCACCCCTGACCCCAGCAGGCCACCCCTGTGGTGATAGAGCCTACTCCCCTCCCGCTCTCTCAGACACCTCAGGCTGGTTCCTATTCAGAAGGAGCCCCTTGTGTTCACTGTCACACCAAATCTGCTCAGGGCTTAAGTTTTCACAATCAAGCGGGTGGGAGACTTGATATGAGTCGTGAGCAGACATCTGACAGGTTCTGATGACCTATACCCACCCCAACTCAACCTCTGACCCCTCCCTCCTCCTATACACCTCCACACTCTACCAACAGACCTGCAGGAAAACACACATGCACCATTAGGACAACAATTAAATCATCTCCATTACTTGCTCAAGCAGATGTTCACTGACAAATACACACAAAACCAATAGAAATGTGTGTACACAAAATGAGCTCATGCATGCACATGTGGACACAAACACCAGCTCAGAGATATCTCCAAGAGAAGACCCTTTGGCTGGCATTGTGTAGAGGCTAGTGGGTTCTGGTTTACTCTGCCGTGCTTGTGTGAATCTCAGCAGAGCCTTGTGAACACTCCTCACCAGGTTGACCTGTCTTTATCATAGTTGACATATACTAATATTCACACAGATTCAGAGTAACACAGGCAAAAGCAATAGTTATAATAAATAATAAAAAATAAGAAACACTCTCGATGAGGTCAGTCATGACAAAAAGAAATCATTGATTATCTTCTGAACAACAAGATTGTGTCTCCCATTACAGCTCTGATACTCCAAGCCAGCAGTTAGCAGCTGCTGTGGTGCTGTTGGACTGTTATTGAGGGGCCATGTGTTGCCCATAGTTTTTTGCAATGTGGGACTATTGGCACCAGTTGACCTTTATCATCGACCATTTGGCTAACTGAGCATGTTAAATCTGAGCTATCAGGTTGTTCAGCTCATTAAATTAGCTTTTCCTGTGGTTTTTATGTTGAACATAAGACAGTTTAAACAGATTCACAGCATGACAATGTAGGCTGGCTTTGCTTGTCTTTTTTTAAAATGTTTTTTGGATTGTGAATACAGGCATAGAGTGCACATCCATATTGGTGGTCAACTGGCTGTCAGGTGTACTCTTTGCGGTTTGTTCAAGTGCAACTTTTAACAGAACATGTGAGGCCACAAGAAACAATCCAAAGCGTCTGACCAGTCAGCTTTTGTTGGTGCTAGTTCCTTGAGGTCGGCTTGGTGGCCCTTAGGGCCCTGACACACAGGAAAGACTACAGAGTGTGTTTAAGTTTAGGCCACTTGAGTGTCATCTTGGTGTGTCAGGCATCAGGGCTATCTGGTCTGAAGAGAAGCTATTCTGGCTCCAAACACCAACTGCTCAAGTTATGATGAACATTAAAATAACTAAATTGTTTCTCCTCCTGTGTAGGTATGGAGAGAAAGGGGATGCCATCAGGATTGAGAAGGTGCTGTACACAGGCAAAGAGGGAAAGAGCTCCCGAGGATGCCCTATTGCTAAGTGGGTAAGTAGCGTCACATCACATCTGCCATGTGGTTGAAGTTTTGAAAGAGCCTTATAATACATAACTTTCAATGTAGGTAACTGCAGTGGGATATGAAGCAATATCATTGTGAGACTTGGTATTGTCAAGGTCTTTTCTTTTTCCTTTTTTCCTGATTGTGTTCAAGTGAGAGGGAGAAAAAGACAGGGAGAGGTGTTTTGGGACTTTTGTCCCACCTGACAGCCAATCATCAACAGATTTATTCAGTGTGTATAATGAGGGGTCCTGGGGAGACACCTAGCCAAGTTTGTCACCCACAGTGAGTAAATCAGTAAGAGGTCTCTCTCTGTAACAACTGCCCAGTCTCCCCTCCCGTGTCACCCCTGACACCTCCTGCTAATGACTTTACAAAACAGCCATCCTGCTGAGGGAATGGTGAGTGTGGGTGTGTGTGTTGGAGACAGAGAGAGAGGGCGACGGTAGAGATAATAAAAGTGAAAGAGAGCAGGTTTGCACATATCAAAAAGACATTTATCTTTTCTGGTAGAAAAAGCAGTTATGAGGGATAGGATATTGAGGTTATGAGAAACAAAATGTACTAGTATGTGTAATGTGAATTGACTCTTCATCTAAATTAATTTAACCTATAGCATCATAAACAGATTTAGGATTGATATCCTGTCACCAAAGCAGGCCAGATCCAATATCCTTCCAAAATGCATTGTAACCATCAACTGTTTCTCATTGTGTCTTGTTCAGTATTTCGAAAGCATTTGTGTCTGCTGGACATCTAAAGGTGACTGCTTTGTAAGCACAAATGTTTATTACTAAAATCAGAGAAGGGGAACTTAGTGAGCGTAATGAAGGTGTTGCTGGTAAAGAGTCGGGGTGTTTACCTAACCTCCCCTGGATGAGTAAAAACTAAAATAATGATGAGATCTGTTTCCTGTCAGGTGATCCGTCGTAGCAGCGAGACAGAGAAGCTGCTGTGTCTGGTGCGTCAGCGTGCAGGCCACCACTGTGCCAACGCTGTCATCATCATCCTCATTATGGCCTGGGAAGGTGTCCCGAGGGCCCTGGCTGACAAGCTATACAGCGAGCTCAGTGACACCCTCACCAAATATGGCAACCCCACCAGTCGACGCTGTGGCCTCAATGATGAGTGAGTAGCTGATGGGTACTCTTTGACACTGTTTTTTTTAATCATACAAGTTTGTGAATGTGCAGAGAGCAGGCATCGTCTCTGTATTCCAGCATTATGTTGCTGTACCTTCACTGCACCTGTATGTCTTGTATTTTGTTTATGGAGGAGGAGTTATTTTTGAAGCACGTGCTAAACTATTATGTCAAGTCATCTTCATCAGAACTTTCAGGAAGACGTATGACACTAATGAAAGTATGCTAAAAATGTGCTTGGTTTAATGGACACAACCTTATCAGGTGGAGGTCCATGGCCTGGTCCATCTGTGCTCATGTGGGCATCTGTGACATGGAGAAGTACTCCAGAGGCATACAGCTAAATTAAAGACAAATAATGTGTGTATGCATAAAAACAAAGTTATGCATCTTTGTCACCAGATGTCTACATGTTGATGTGTGCACATTGTCCATGTCCTACATCCATCCCACTCCTACAATTACCCATGAATGCATGCTGACACACCCTTGTTTAACCTTCTTAGCAGCCTCTGTGTTGTTACACTAGTTTACACTACTATAAACTGTATTAGCGTATTGACTTATGGTTGATACATATGTAAATCTAAGTTAAAATAAAAAGATATTTGTTCTATGAAACTTCTAAAAGGCTAAGATGATGTGCTGGAAAATTATTGCTCCAAATTCGACATTTCTCTCTGCCTCATTGTTATGTCCCACTCAGCTCAGTTAACTTATAGTGTACACATGATTTAAAGCGTGCACATCATTTATACATGAAGCTGAGAGTGTGCCCACTGTCTCCCCCTGCAGTCGTACCTGTGCATGTCAAGGCAAGGACCCTGAATCTTGTGGCGCTTCCTTCTCCTTTGGCTGCTCCTGGAGTATGTACTTTAATGGCTGTAAGTACGCCCGAAGCAAAATTCCGCGCAAGTTCAGACTACAAGGAGATCACCCTGAAGAGGTATTCATCACATCAAAGCCACTTGTTTTATAGCGTTATACAGGAATATATTAATGCTAATAATGAATAAGTCAGGTTTTTAAGTTTAAAAAAAATGTTTAAAATCACCTTTGTAATCTTGAGTAATGATAAGCTACTTTTTTATAGCGCTGTGTTTGGTTCTGACCTGTAATCCTTGTTTTTGCTTGTCAGGAGGAGAAACTCAGGGATAACTTCCAGCATCTGGCAACTGAGGTGGCTCCTTTGTACAAGCAGCTGGCCCCACAGGCCTACAGTAACCAGGTTTGTTGTACAGGCAATTACCCATCAGTGTACATTTACTGTGCAAGCCTTTACAAAGTATCAACCTCATGCAGCCACCAGCTACACGTGTCATCTTCCTCACACACAATGAGTAGTACTGTACACCAGAGCATCATGACTTTGGCTGTCACACAATAACACTTCCTGCTTCTTAGCACAAAGACTGAGAAACAGAAAATAATCTACTGGCAGGAACTGACTCAACTCTAAGCTATTTTTACAGTATGAAGTATTACAAAACACGTGAAGACAAAACAACTGCTGTGTGTTTCTATCTTGGATGAATGTAAGGAAATAAAGTTATCTCTGTCCTCTTCCTCAGTGCCAGTCAGAGCTTAGAGCTCCTGAGTGCAGGCTGGGCTTGAAGGAAGGCCGGCCGTTCTCTGGAGTCACTGCTTGCATGGACTTCTGTGCCCACGCTCATAAGGACCAGCACAACCTCTACAATGGTTGCACAGTGGTAAGATCACTCACCATACATTAAATTTGGGAGGTGAAGGATATATTGTTCTTTTGTGTGAATAAGCTAAATAAAAAGTGTGTTTTGTAGCTTGGCAGTTTACATTGCATCTTTCTCTCCCTCTCTCTCTCTGTTAGGTGTGTACTTTAACTAAGGAGGACAACCGTGCAGTGAATGAGATCCCTGAGGATGAGCAGCTCCATGTGTTGCCTCTTTACCGGATCTCCCTGACTGATGAGTTTGGCAATGAGGAGGCCCAGAGCCTCAAGATGAAGTCGGGAGCCATCCAGGTGCTTCAGGCTTTCCGCCGTGAGGTACGCAAGTTGCCCGAACCTGCCAAGTCCTGCCGACAGCGCCGACTGGAGGCCAAGAAGGCCACCTCGGAGAAGAAGAAAAATAAACTCATGCAGCAGGCAGGGGAGACGCCAGAGAAAACAGTGGTTAAGGCTGAGGTCTGCATCACCGGTTCCCCTCAACCCCAAGGCAATAAAGGTTAGTTACTGTGTTATGTTTGTTTTTGTGTCACTCATAATGTACTTTGATTGTGTTCAACAGGTGTCCAGACTATAAGGCAAAATATTGTAAATTGCTTGACTTGGGGCCTTGTCTAGTAGACTGGAGTATGTAACAGAACTCCACTGTATGTCCACAGAAGACATAAACAATTATAAACTGAAATGCTTTTGAAGTTTAGTTTGTAATTTACCTTTCCTTTGTTTCAAACATTCAGCAATTATAAAACAAGAGGTGAAACCAAACATCAAGATGGAGCTCTTCAACGGATCAATAGATGGATACACTGTGCAGGCAGCAGACCCATTTAACAACACCTGCCCACACACTGCCTACTATGCAAGGGGAGGCCTCCCCGCAACTGGCCAGCCCTCTGCACCAGACCCAGTAAACGGTTACCACCACAATCTTCCTGCAATGCACTATGGCTACTACAACTACCCCCCCAATGCACTTTTCCCCCCTAAGCTGAGGACCTACGAGGGTCGAAATGGCTCTTTGCCCAAAGCAGGCAGCAAGGCTGACCAGGTAGACAAGAAGCCTGATATTCAGATCCTTCAGGCCAGACTGCCCCAGGCCTACCCCAGCCACCCAGAGCAAGCCAACCAACCAAACCACAGCGCTTATACCCAACCTGCAGACCACAACCAGTCCCGTCCCTCCTCGGTCTCCTCTGAACCCCTCAACAGAGGCACTCCAGTCATCAAACAGGAGCCTATGGATGTGCCAGTCTATGAAGGCCCAATGCCGAGTCAGGCTGGTGCCAACACACCTAGCACCACCCCACAGCTTGCAGCATGGTCAGGGCACAAGCTTAATGGATGTATCGTTCCCACCAACTGGGATGGCCATCTGAACCCTAAACAAAGCCCAGAAGCCTCATTGTTGAACCCGGACAAGCAGCTGTTTCACCAGCATCCCCAGCAGCGGCAGCCCTCTCCTTACCCTCAGCAGTGGACATCCTACCCTGGCTCAAATGCCCTGATGGCCTCCCCTGCCCCATCGCCATCACTCCAGGTACATCTCTCTCCATCTCCATCCCCGCACCTAGGCACAGCACTCCCAGTTAACATACACCAAGGCTCTCCATGCCCTGCCACCCCACGCCTAAGCACTCCTCACCCAGGTACACCACAGCCTGGCAGCTGTCACTCAGGCTCAGTTACACCACAGCCAGGCACCCCAGGCCCTGGCACCCCCAGGCACTGGGCCAGCCCTGCTCCTAGTCCTCAGCCGAATGCTTGGGCTATGAGGCCTGCAGCATATAATCCTGGTTTGAAGCACAGCAATCTTGCAGGATCCTACCCTGACAAGATCTGGTCCAAGACCGGGGAAAATCGGTGTCCCACTCCCCTTGGGCTCCAAGAGAAGGCCTGGAAGTCTTGTGGAGGTTCAGTGGCAGGCAGTACCCTGTCCCCTGCCCCTGAGGGTCGCCTCTTCCCTAATGCCCTACAGCAGTCGGATCAGGCCTGCTGGAACCCCAGCCGAGCCAATAGTGACGCTGAGAGCACCAAGGGCCATGGAGTGGACGATGACGAGGTGTGGTCTGACAGCGAGCACAACTTCCTGGATCCCAACATTGGTGGTGTAGCAGTAGCCCCAGCCCATGGCTCCATCCTGATTGAATGTGCCCGTCGGGAACTACATGCTACCACTCCGCTCAAAAAGCCTGATCGCGCCCACCCCACCCGCATCTCCCTGGTCTTCTACCAGCACAAGAACCTCAACCAGCCCATGCACGGCCTGGCTCTGTGGGAGGCCAAAATGAAGATACTGGCAGAGCGAGCGCTGCAGAGGCAGCAGGAAGCGGCTCTCCTTGGCCTCTCCCAGGATGACATCAAGGCCCTCGGGAAGAAACGCAAGTGGGGGGCTACGGTGGCAGGTGCCAGTCCAGGACCTGGACTAACTAAAGACAAGAGGGAGGGGCCAGTGACACGGTTAGCCCCCACGTTCCACACCACCTCTATGGTTACTGTGTCTCCCTATGCCTTCACCCGCCTCACTGGGCCCTACAGCCACTTTGTCTGAGGTCTGACAGACACAAACAGACTGATAGATACAGAGTGGTGCAGTGGAGGGCTGGAGAGAGCAATGAGCAGGATGAATGTCTCTCAGCCGTCCCGCAGTCTGGCATCTCTCCATCCTGCCCCCTCCGCAGTCCACTTGGAGGAGGGGACATTTTTATTGTTTTTACCTCATGTCAGGCAGTGGTTTGGGCTTCAGACACACTGCCTGTGGTGCTCTTCCTCTCTCTTCCCTGGAGAGGAACTCCATGGCTTTTTCTTGTTTATAGAATTTTAATGATTCTAATTATTGCTATTATTATCAATATTATTATGATTGCTATTGTTACTGTCAATGTTGTTATTACAGGTATTATTATAATGAAGACTTGTTTGTTTTTTATTATTGCTGTTTTCATTAATGTTATTATTAATGATGTGATTGTTTTTGGTTATATATTTTTTAAACTCAATCTAAGTCAGTCAGACTCAGACAATTTCCATGTTTGGAAAACGTGTACCCTATTTTCTGTTTGATTTTCTTTGTTCTGGTCAATCTTCCAGCTGTACTTAGAGGAGGAGCCATTATCTGCCTGGCAAGACAGCAAATCAATATTACAGTAATCATATGTACATATATAAAAAAGCCTTTCCAGTAGGCTTGCCTTAGATATCTATCTCTATATTGACAATGTACAGGTATGTGTCTTTGATTTAAAAAAAAAAAGCCAGTTTAGACCTTCATAAAGGATCATTACAATTATTATCAGCCATTGATACAGTTTACCAGCAGCATTGCTGTCAATACACAAAAGACAGTCACACTGTACTGGAACCTGCCAACATCCCTTTTTATATTTTCTATTGCCTGAAATTGACACATACTGTATCTTGGTATTTGCATCATTTCAGATTGTTCCAATTAGCTGCACTTCAGCATTATGTACACATAGAATATATTCTGTTATTGTCTACACAAATGGTGAAAAAAAGAGGATAGAAGGAAGGAAAGACAGGGATCCATCAAAGTCAGTTATCAAAGCAGTATAGTGTATGTCCGAATTATCAGTTGTATTTGCACTGATACAAATATTATATCTTTTTCATGTGGCTACTATAACAAGTAGACACATAAAAGGCCGCGTCTTTGATATTACATGAATACAATTGTTTTGTGTCTGTGTATGGGAGAGCAGAGCCCCTACAACTCTAAAGTTAGAAACAAAACCAATCATCATGACGCAAAAACATAGGAAAATAATGCCCAGGTTAAAAATAATTGCCCTTGCCCTTTAAACCACATTGGGAGAAAACATTGCTGCTTCTCTTGCCGTTAGATGATGTGCTCCTCCTCCCCTTGTGTGTCCCTCCAGCTTTCGACTGGTGCTCAACTTCCAGCTCTGATCCATATTCATTCCACTACTCTTCATGGCACTTGATGCTGTACTTAGGTGCTCTAGCTCAAATCTGGCTCAACTAGTATTAGCAAGTAAATATTTTTGTTTTGACCGAGGTGGAGTACCAGAATGATGGAATTTATTGATTCAAGACATAGGTGCAGGAAATTTGTTATGCAGAGAAAAATATATATTACCTTACAAATGCTTGTCATGTTTTCCTATATGGAAAACAGTACACATCTGGTACTCCACAGAGGCTAAAATAAGTGATACTATTTGCAAATGTCATTTGACCTATACCTGCAATTACAACATAGAGATGGAACAGGTGGCACACTTTATCTTCCTATAACATTCAAGTAGGGGTGAGCACTTCCCAGTGTAAACTCCAGAGGGCAGCAGCGACTGCCGTTTCAAAGTGGTGTGTACAAACAAACCTACAAGCACTCGAGATCCATTCAGAAGCCAGTAAAGCCTTGCCTTGCTGCTTTAACCATCCATAGCCAATAGAGGGGGATCTCACTTCCTGTTTGCTGACCATGGATGGGCCTCACTAAAGCAGCTCAAGGCAAAGTTGATCTTTGTCCCATTGTGGTACAAATGTGAATGAAGTCTGGAGATGCTTTTGGGAAGCCCATCCTGTGTTTGAGCAGAAGGAAACAGTGTTGGGATAGCAGTGCTTTTGGTGCTCCTTCACACACTCTGGTGCTCTCCTATTACACTTGATTTACCATGAAGGCCCACACCTTCCTCTGCATGGTGCTGTCATCTTCGAGCAGAGCAAGGTGTGTCCTTCTGCAGGCACCTTGTCACCACAGAGCCAGCCAATCAAAGTGGCCGTGCTATGGTTGCAGCTCTGTCACTGGGCTCAAGAATTGGTTTCTTCTGAGGTGTTTTTACAGTTTCTTGTGGCAAAGTGGTTTTGTCTCAAACTAAGTACACTGTACAGGGCAGAGAAAGAAAGCACAGTCATTCAATGCATTTTTGGTAACCCATTCACAAAGAAAACAATAGTACTGAGAGTTAAAGAGCGAACTTGGAAAATTACTGTAGCTTCTGGGAGTTGGCGCCAAATGCAAATTGAATCAATGACTCTCTCACTTTGTGTGTGTGAGTGTGTGTGTGTGAGTGTGTCTGAAAATGACACAAATGCATGTGGGCGTGAAAGAGAAGAGCCAAAGAGAGAGACTATTTGATAGCCTGGATAGAGTCCCATGAATCACTCATTTTTATTTTCTCTCCATCAAGCATGTGACAATTTGATCAATTTGATTAAAAAGTAAACACGTGTTTTACTTGCAACATGTGTTGAAAATGAAAATGAGCAACTAATAGAACTCGATGCAGGCTGACTCCTGGCTGCTGGGTGGTTGTTTGAGTCAAGGCCCTGGTCATCTGTGAAAGACCCTGTTACCTCTTCCGAGGGTCTCCAGCTCTCTACCTCACGCTGTAGAGACACTGGTCCTAATCACAACTTGCTACTGAGGGCAGAGAATCATGCATATGTCCCTTTGTGTGCTCTAGATCTCCACACTCATTTTAACCTGCTTTTTGTTTTACTCTTATTTATTACTACATGGTGGTGATGATGATGATAATGATTGTCTTTGATGTTATTGTTTGTTTTTTTCATCTTTTTTTATATAGCTAATACAAATTGTACATAGAGAAGAAAAGATTTATAAAAGCACTTTTAATCTTGATTTTAATGACAAAAAGAAAGAGCCGATTATTGACAACTTGAAGCTTAGGGTTTTTTTTGTTTTGTTTTTTCTCAAGAGAGAGATAAAAAATGTAAATATTAAAATATTTAGGTAAGATTATTTAACTGGTGAGGATAGTAACTAAACCATGAATGACAAGGGGGTATTTTGAAGTCTCTGACAGCCCTCAACAACGGTAAACAACACTTGGTCCCAATGTGTTGTGTGTAAATGTGTGCTTAGTAACACTGCTGTTTTGCTTTCGTAAGTACTGTACCCCTTGTCAGCATGTAACTGGCAGAGACCTGTTACTTTCTAACAACAAAACCATAAGCCCAATTATATAACATGAAACCACACTTGACTTACTCACTGACAGAAGTCAAAATAACTGGAGGTTCCCCCATGTTGCAGTTCTCTGACCAAAACCTCATATCTACAAAAAGTATGAATTTTAGAGTTTTAGAAAAGCTTGTCTGCTTAATAGCGATGAATTTAGTTTTACACCAGGTGTCAACAACCCAAGAGAAACTCATCACAAATGATTCCAATTTCAATTTAAGCTTGAAAAATACCAAAATTGTAATTAAGATGGTACTCTACAACAGTGATCTACTGTCAGTAAGCTAAGGACAAATCTAAAAAGGTAGCCATAAACCTAATATGTGTTTGTTGTTTAAAGGAATAGTTTCATTTTGGGAAATATGCTGATTTACTTTCTTGCTGAGAGTTGGATGAGAAGATTGATACCACTCTTCTGTCTGTACTATAAATATGTAGCAGGAGCGAGCAGCTTTTTAGCTTAGCTTAGCTTAAAGACAGGAAACAGAGGGAAACAGCTAGCCCTGCTCTGTTTAAAGGAAACATAACCTACCTTCCAGCACCTCTAAAGCTCACTAACACGTTATATCTTGGTTGTTTAATCCATTCAAAAACTGAAGTCTAAACATGTCAAGTTGTGGTTTTATGGTGGTTTTGTGACTGTTCCTTCAGGTAACCAGGCAACCAGCAGAGACTACAGGAAGTCACTACTCCCGGCCAAGAAATTGTCTGGCACGTAAACTCCTGTAAAACATGTCGGTTTTTGTATGGATTAAAGAAACAAGCTTTGCTGGGGTGCTGGTAGGCATGCGTTGTTACCTTTGGTCAGAGCCAGGCTAGCTGTTTCCCCTGTTTCCAGTCTTTATGCTAAGCTAAGCTAACCGGCTGCTGTCTGTAGCTTCATCTTTAGCGTACAGACATGAGAGGTATTGATCTCATCTAAGTCTCAACAAGAAAGCAAATACGCTTTCCCAAATTGGGAAATATAATATTCCTTTAATATCAGTGGAGTTGCCCTTGACAAATTTACCACCACGCACACATGTGCATGGCCACATCCAAGGGGGAATGTTTAGGAATATACTGGTAGGTAAGCCAGTCTGAGGTGAATCAGTGGGCGATGTTTTAGCGAGTAATAGCCCAGCAATCTTTGTCAGTTGTGTTAGACTATCAGGTAAGAGACTGCCTCCCTGCTTGTTTAGATGTATCTATCATTATTATCTACTCTAGTTCTCATAATAGTAAGTATGCACTTGGCATAATAATCATGACGCCCTGTGGAAAACACCAAGTGTTTAGTTTGTAATAATTCATTATATGACACACGTCATGGCCAACAGTAGTTTGACTGGTGCATGGGCTGGGACTGGTACAGTAACAGGGCCCATTTGACTTTTTAACCATGATGCATGGCCCACAATACACACACACACGCACACACACACACACACACACACACACACTTGCCTAACAATGGGTGCTGAGGATACAGTGTACATGATATCTTAATAACTTTGTAAATTTCTAAATGTCTCACGAGTTTGGTAGATGGTTCTCCTCATGAGAGGCGCCACCTCCCGAGCTTGTGCCGAGGTAGGGGGTCAGTCAGCTGGTGCTATGATGCTAAACCTTAAAATTCACTGTGTAAAAAAAAATGTGAGGGATAAATGATTACCACAAATATTTTTCTGAGCTCTTCGAATGTCAAGAGAACTGTACTTTTGATTCAAGCAGTTTCACTGGATGGGAAGCTGCCTTGGTGCTGACTTTATGAAAAGTCTTTTGTTACAACGCTACAAATTTACATCTCTTTTTGAGGGCAGGGGGGCGCTCAAACAGTTGATTACATTCTCTAATATTCATTCCACGTTGTACTTGAACTCATTTGAAATAGGATGAGATATAGAATCATATTATGTGAAGACTGTTATCTGGGTTTGTCGTTTGGTACAGCGCAAGTACCAAAGGCTATTGAAATGATCTTTTGAGTATGTTGTACATGTTCATGGTAACTGAATGCTAAGATATTTGAACAATACAAGAATAACAATTGTGTACTGCCTCCTCTTCCTCTCCCTCGTCATGCACTTCCTTTATTTAGCACCCCTCTTCCTCTTAACACCTTGTATATTTTGTCTTTCTCTCAGACACGCAAACATAGATATACATATGCATCTCACTGTGTATGGCCCACTTTTGAAGACTATTGAACACCTAATTTAATGAACACTCTCCACATTTGGGATAGAGACTTGTACCCTGGCCCATACAAAAAATAAAAATGAACCTACACGACTGGCAGCTACATTCCTTTTTGAGTTTTAGGATTGTTCTTGGTTCTTTATTTTCATGTCAAGGATGCAGTATGTAAAAAAAAAAAAAAAAAGTGTTTTTGTTCAGTCTCTCTCTCTTTGTAGCTGTATGGTGTATTATGTGAATACATAGTGTATGTGGTAAAAACCCCACAATATTGTTTTATGTTGCGCGATAAATAAAAACATTGAAGTGAAAACATGTTTGGTTAAATGACTTTATTTTCTGCTCAGGCTGTAACCGATTTGGATTTTGATTACAGTGGTGCGGTGATGGCCGACCTAGTGCTGCAGAGCTCTCAGGGTCTGCAGTTTGCTCAACAGGAGAACTCACGTGATTTCACTGATTTGTGCCTCCACTTTTTGGAGTAACCTCTGGGTGGTCTCATCACAAGGATCTAACTAGAGGCAGTAATAGAAATCTCCAGCTAGGGTGATGACCAATTAATTTAATTGCTTGGTCTCCTCTGTCTTTCCCCTCCCACACCAATCGCCTGCCAGTGGGAAAGAAAATGCGAGGGCAACAAGGAGAGGAGTGGAGTGAAGAGAGGAATGAAAATTTTCAAGGCAATTTGATTTTAAGTCAACAAATATACAGAACACAACACTCTACTACTTACTTCTATTATTTCAACAAGGTCTCTGTGGTGACCCATGTGCAATGTTAACCAGCTCCAAGATCAGCATATCTGTGGATTCCTCTCCCGAGGACAGCGACGACATAGCTGACAGTAAAGTGCATTTTTGTGCATTATTGGAGTAAGTGAGTATAATCAAGAGGACTAAGAGTGTGTGTAGGCTTACAGTATGTGGTGTAATGTGGTCTGAAAGGAAGCCAAGTGCTAGTCCATTAAGTGCTTTGAAAGCCAGTGTATGGGCAGCCAGTGCAGATAGATCTGTGTGATGTTTCTGGTTTTGATCCTAGCAGCGTTGTTCTGAACGATATGGATGAGAGAGATAGGCCAGAGAGGAGAAGAAATGGGTGCATGGATCAAAATTTCAGTATTTGATAGGGAGAAATGAACAGATTCTGGCTATATTTCATAGGTGTTGGAAAGCTGTCTTGACAGCCTTTCAACACTTATATTTTGGGAAATACCCTTAATTGCTTTCTTGCCTGTGAGTTAGGTGAGAAGATTGATACCACTCCCTCCCTCTGTACGGTAAATATGAAGCTAGTCAGCAGCCGATTAGCTTAAAATAGCTTAGCATAAAGACTGGAAAATGGGCTGAAACAGCTAGTCCAAGAAATAGATTTTAAATTATTCCTTTAATGTTGGGTTAAAATGACAAGCAAATCAAATATGAGATCAACTGGAAATGCTCAACAATGTTTACTGAGGTTAGCAGCAGATAAAGACTTTGTTGATTAGACCCCATCAAAGTGAAGCATCTTTATTAAATATAGGTCCATGAGGACAGGAGACATGATTCTCCAGGGAGTGTAGACACCGGTGGTGGTGGAGTAAAGCCAGCAGGTGGATGACGGAACCTCTCAGGAGGGGTTGGTGGATCACTGTCTTGTTTTGAGTATGAATAGTGTAAGTAGGACCAATAGAGAATTTTGTCAGAAAACGGTCAATTTAAGGTCTGTTTAAGCTGTGAGAAAGTCCCAGCTCTCTATCAGCTCTGCCAGTGCTGCAGCTGCTTACAGTCTTACCAGATTGGGTGGTTTTCCGACCAATTGGGCTACTTCTTTTATTTAATTGGGCGGGGCAGGTTGTCATCATTTGAGCTACTTTATGTGCCACTTGGGCGGTTTCCACCAACAAAAAGTTAGACTATATTCCAATAAATCTGCCCCTCCTCTCATCCGAGTGGTATGATTGAGGTTGACAGGGCAATGACTGATAACTGATGACCGTCAAAACCAAAAGTCATAGTTGTAATAGCATTTCAGTTTATTACAATTAAATTGAAACTTATTCTCCTATAAATTATGATTCTGTCATGGCCCTGTGATAAAAGACTTGTAAAGGTTTCTGTTCATATAAATGAAGGCTTTTAACATTTAATGTAACATTATCAAAAAGACCTTTATTTTATTCTATGTTTTTCATTCAAGGGAAGAAAAGGGACTGGAGCACACTGACTTGCAGCCTTTCCAGCATAGGGGTTACCCCACAGCATATATCTCTTTGGTCTATCAGAGGGCCCTGCATACAGACAGGGAATCCCTGTTAGTTACTTCCTCACACATCACTTTCTCCGCTGAGTATTCTCCCCTGGTAGGCAGGGTCAAAAACATTATCCTAAACATTGGAATGTCCTCAGAAGTGATCCATCTCCAAATAATATCAGACCAGTGCTGCTCAGCTCTTTAAAGATTCGCATATCTAAGCACAAATCATGGAGTAAGCTGTTGTTCGGCATTATGCACAGGCTAACCACGGCTCTGCAGAGTCATTAAAGTTCTGAGCAATAGAAAAAATATTCACCCTCCCCTAGAGGTGATGACAGTATCAATCACTGCTCTGCAGGGAGAGGCAGAATGGATTCACACTCTTAACACAGTGGAGGCTTTTGGACTAAATGAGGAACTGAATGTGTCTGTGTTCTTTTGTTTCTGATGTGATTATAGTGCATGGGGTGTGGCACATGGGTCCCACCATTGGATCCATTATCCAATAGATTTGAAATCCTATTCAACCAATTATCCAATGACAATTGTACACCTGTTCTATGTTGACTATATATGTGTTTGCCTCTTTGTCCATTTTGACTCTGATGAAGACACAGTAGTGTCAAAACATTTATCTGTTTGCACAGTTAAGGGCTACAAATCAATCAGTGTGCTCCAGTCTCTGTTTTCCATTTGGATGTTTGCTGTCCTCTGACTGTGAAGCACCTGATTCAGCTGCATACTGTTCAACTATACAGAAGACCGGGGGCGATTCAGTCTGATGCTGCTCTACATGACTGTAAGTTACTCCAGCAGCCTCCCACTCAAGCTAGCTATCCATACTATCCATAAGTGTCACCAGCATCATTTAGCTGATGTTTCTTATATGCCTCAAATCAGGATTTGTATGTTTATTTGTTTTACAACCTGCACACAACACCTTTTCGGCATTTTCCTGTTGCTATCGTTATGTGAAAGCACGATTATTTCCCCCAAAAGGGGGCACTTGGTGCTTGATGACACGCTGCCGGTCTGGTCTATATGCCCCTGACACTCGGCAAGTGAATGTACATATTGCACGTGTGTTTTCCAGAGTGTCAGCTGAGAGCGTCACCTCTCTGAACATGGAGCTCTGCCCTCCTGCAGCCGCAGACACAACAGCAACTAATTCTTCTCTGCTGCAGCTGCTGATTTGGCTCCTTTCTTTTGTTCCACTCTCACACGGTTTATCATTGTAACGGATGTAGCAAAGTACAATACTTGAGATAAAAAATACTCAAGTTACAGTAATGAGAGTAAATGTAATTTTACTTCCACCCCTGGTAGAGAGAAGAGAACTTGTACATGGTGCGGTTTGAATGGATTGCCCAAACAATGGCTTCTAGTAACTTCACCTTGTGCAATTCTTTCTTTCTTTTTTTTTTTTTTGGTCAAACTGCTATTTCCAAGATTAACTAAAACTTCAAGCACAGACATGTCTGTTATTTCACTCTTTCACAGTTTCTCATCAGATTTAAAATGTGTGCTTAGAAATATCATGAACACAGGTCAAAATCTGAGACGAAGCTGTTTGTATTTCAAGCGAAACCAAAGTCCTTGGTGGATTTTTGCCCTGAATGAAACAGTTCAAAACAGATGCTTCACTCTGACTATTTACAGTTTTAAAAAGCACCTGAAAATGTAAAGAGTAACTTAACACCGGACTGAAACGCAGTGTTTTGCTGCCTTTAAAGTTTTATGCCTGTTTAACCTAAATGAGCTCTGTTGCACCTGTAACCTGTAATAGTGATGTCATGGGGTCCTGGAGTACACCTGTACATCACCACAGCAAGTATTTCTCTGTAACATTAAATATTCATGAAGCTAAGTTAAAATTAGGAAAAAAGCTATCTTAATTATTATTTATTAAGAGTTTATCTCTTAAAACTCAACTAATAGGACTGTGTAGATGTGTTTTGATCAGATTTGATTGACAACGGCCTGGCAACACAAGCTATTTTGACTCAGATATTGCTAAATTAAGTACACGATGTCACCTTTTTCCAACTGAGGCTTACAGACAAAAACACAAATACAGAAATCTCTGTTCTAATTTTAAGAAATTGTTTTTCAGGGCCTTTAAATTCTTGAATAAAGCAGTCAAGTTGCCTTCATTCATGCCACTAGATGTCGCTTTTGACATCCTCCACATTTCTGTAACCACAACCCACACGTTGGGCAACTGGTGAGACAATTCTGAGAGGAAGTGAAATAAGAAATGCACACACATATGCAATCTACTACAATCTAAACTACTTGAGTTAAACATCCTCAAAAGAATGAACAGGTTAGAAGATGAGAAAATAATTCGCAGTATTACAATTACATGTCCTTTGTCATAGGGGGTTGTATAAACTTGTTAGTGTGTCTGTGTTGAGAGTATGAGCTTGTGCAAATTAGTAAAAGGTTGCTGTTGCATGTCCAGTGCTTCTCTGCACATTTTGGTTAGTTTGTTCTTTAGTGTGTTTTCTACCATTCAACACTGAAGAAAATGTGTGCAGAAAAGTGGAGAAGAAACACACTGAGCCGAAGGAACAGTGCCGTTGTGTGAGTGTCATACCTAATTTCAGCAGCGAGGCTGGGCAGATTTTAGAAAAGGTGCTTAAAGCTTGGATATCAATTCTGAATGTTTTATGAAACTGCCAGATCCAACAAAAACACCTTTTGGTTCCACATCATTCAAAAATTCATGAAGCAAATTACATGCATAATGATTCCATAATGATAAGATGAAATCTGCCATCTGCCACAATAAAAGGTCTTGATAGGGCAAGAAGCTGAGAAGCACATGCATATGTACGAGAAAGAAAAGAAACAGATTCAACAAAAGCCTTAACTAACATTACCCTGAACTCTAATATTGCAATTTGTAGCATCGGGGTGGGCTCCCAAAGTGGATGTGTTCATTTTGAATGGAATAGCCAGTTAAATCCAGATTTCAGTCTGTTGTTGTGGGTGAAAGAGAAAAAAAATTTTTGTACAATATACTCAGATAATTATTGTTGTATTATTGAATACATGTTTCCAATAAAAATCCAAATTTCACATTATATTATATTAAGTGGCAATTTCGAGTCTCCAGTCAACCTAATGGGCATGTCTTCGGACTGTGGGAGGAAGCCGGAGCACCCGGAGAAAACCCACGCAGACATGGGGAGAACATGCAAACTCCACACATGCCTTCTTTCCATCAAATCACCTCTGGTTCTTGAACCAGTTCCATTCATGATTCTTGGAACCTTGGTGCTATCTAGCGAACCAGCCCGCGTTTCCACCAGTTTTGAGCAGAACCATTGTAATCAAGGATTCGTCATCAAGGGAGGGCACAACAGAAGTAAACAGTAGTAGCAAGATGACGGTTCGCATTGATTACCTGTGAGCTTTAGTACTGTTATGACAGATATTTGTTTTATTCCAAAAAACAAGCGTGGACCTATGAAGATGTAGAAGACTATTACCATAGTAGACCATTGCTGCCTTCTCCATTCTCTCCTTCCAACCTGTAGAATACGACACCCTCAATGATGTTGTCACGGTTCACACTTCAGGTCAAGGAAAACCTGCTATTTTTTAACTTTTCAGGTTCCGAACCAATTTATTTTTGGTTGAAATGCTCCGAACAGTTCAAAATTAGGTGTGCGAACCGGAACGGAACCCGCTCCATGTTGGTGGAAAAAGGGTAACAGAAAAGACCAGGGCCACAATTCAAACCCAGGATCTTCTGCTGTGGGGCCACAATACTACCTATTGAGCCACCATGCTGCCCGTATATAGAACAATGAATGTTTTTATTGCAGTACACCTGAGAGCAAGCTCTCTCAGGTCCATGTAGCAGCAGCAGAATATTCTCTTCATCCAGGAGAGGCACTTGAAGCGGTTCTTGGTTAGCAGATATGCTAAGCAGGGTCACGAATTACATTTGCTATCTTTACTATAACAAAGTTGTGTTTTTTTTTAACATACTTGCACTTTTTATAGAGTACTTTTACTTATATATTTTGATCTCAATTATTGTACTTTTCATGTCGCATCCATTAAAATGAAATTTTATTTTAAATTTATATACTTTATATTTATAGGTCTCCCTGGCCTGCTCCCAGAGTCAGAGCAGAGCCCCACCAGCTGCCAGATCGTAGTCTCTTCATCAGTTAGTCTACACTTCCAGCATTTTTTGCCAGCATATACTGTATATCTAGTTATCCTGTTACTGTCTGTTATTCTGGCCTAGCCTGACGCTGTTTCCCCCTTCCCCTGCAGTTCCGCCTGCTCTGACTCCGGCCCCTGTCTCCTGTCCCTCGTCGTGTCAGCCCTGCTTCCCCCTTGCCTCCAGCTACCAGCCCAAGCTGGATCACCACTGATCCAGTGTAACCTGTGTTATATGTTAGGTGATAGACTGTCAGGTGACTGTACCACCTGTAACCTCACAAAAATTGTGTGAAGGCCAGAGACAGCGGCTGAGAGCTCCAGGGCTGTTTTGGACAGATAGATGTTTTTTTGACACACAAAAAGTGGTACTCCAAAAGCACTGGATCCTACATTTTCCCTTTTTATGTTTTTAATGCATTATGTAAAGCACTTTGCATTGCCTTTGTGTATGAAATGTGCTATACAAAAAACGTCCCTTGCCTTGGCATAATGCAGCTAAATAGCAACCACCCCTACCTCCTAAAAGCCCACTTCTTTCAAACCCCACATTCCGATTAACTAGGAAGACGACTGTGTGACTTAAAATGAAGCACTGCTTCTCCTACCTTTTAACCTGTGTTACAACCATCCTCAGTTTCCCGTACTGTAACAGATTCATGCAGTTTACACATTTTTCTTCAAAGAAGCAATACGTGTACTAAGTGTAATGTAATGCATTTTTGAAAAATCTTTACTGTTTTTTTAACTCAAACTGAATGACTGTGCAAAGACAAGTGGATGATGGGAGGCCGGTAACTTTTTCAGGAGCACTGACGTCACTGGACCACACAGCGGTGATTACTCCTGGCAATTTCCATTCACTTTGAAAAACATGTAATTGTTGTACGCTGCATTATCTTTAAGTCCAATCAATGCTGCGTCCCAAAACTTGACTTGGCCCTCGCACTTGACCTGTTCCCTTCCTGATTGAGGCTTCACATGAAAAATACTGTGGTAGTGTGTGGCGACCCAGAGTCAACCAAACACAATGTACCAAACTTATCAAAATGCCCATAGAAACTTTTCCCTTCTGGATCTGTATGTTGGAAACACTAATATTTCCTCCACAATATAGACATGGCAGTTATATGGCATGGCAGTTTTATTTATAAAGCACGTTTCATGCACAGAGAAGTTAAAACAACACAATATATTCAAAGTTAAAACAGCACAACTGAAAAGAGCTAAATTAAAAGAGAAATCTATACAGAAATAAGATTAAAAAATAAGATGAGAGTAAAGAAGTAAGATATTTAAAAAATAACAATGGTAATACAATGATAAAAACTCCATGCAGAGATTTATAAATAAGTAATAAGCAATTTTAAAATCAATTCCGTAGCTTATTGGCAGTCAGTGTAGAGATTTAAGAACTGGGGTGATGTGGTCCGTCTTTTTGGTTTTGGTCAGATCCCTTGTGGTGAATTCTGAATAAGTTGCAGGTGCCTGATGGTTTTTTTAGGAAGTCCATTGCAGTAATCACATTTGCTGGAGATAAAAGCATGAATCAATTTTTCCACATCTTGTTTTTAGCTAAATACACTACTTTTGTGTTGCACTATTGCACCTCCTCATAGCTCTGCAGCTCTGCTGGAATAAGGTATTTAGTGATTTATTGATAAATAATCTACAGGGCCTGATAGGTTGTAAAATACATTGACAGTGTGACAACTCTAAAGTTGGATACACACTGAGAACGTAGAACAGGCAAAAAAAAAAGATCATCTAACAGTCATCACTATCCTGTTAACAGTATGATAGCGTGCTTATGATTACCACTATATTCTGTGAGGTTGTACTGAGCTGTGAACATTAAAGCTCAACATCTCAACATCAGCATGTCACCATTGTCATGGTGACATGCTGATGTTGAGCAGCTGATGTTGAGTAGGTATAATGTGTACCATGTTCAGCATCTTGGTGACCTGACCAATTTAGGTGATGATGCTACAGACAGGTTGCCTTGGGAAGAGGATGAGCTGAAACACACGTCTCTCACTTTCACAAAGACACACACACCTCCAACACCTCCACATCTCACACACACACTATTACACAAACCATAGACACACATACCCAGATACATTTTCACACCCGCGTGCACTCCACATAAACACACATGCATTCTCAAACACCTCATAGACACACTAACAGTCACTGATGTTGTAATAGATTGGAGGGGTGGGGTGGTAAATGAGACACACTGATAAACAGAACACGTTCTGGTCGGAGGCCTGCACATGCTTAGATGCTTATCAACATTGCGTAGAAAAGGAGCTAAATTCTGTTGTACGAAGAAAATTTAAATCGGTATTTAACGATCGTACGCACACCAGTATGTAATCAGTGTTGATAAATCCCGCATGTTGTAAACCTCCATTCTCGTGCACATTCGGGGTAATTTGCATTCAGACACGCCCCCAATTAACCTCACACTGTAACAAAACCACAGAGGAGTCGTGCGTTCCTCCAGGCCACCGGGCAACAGCGTTTAACAGGGCCAAATGTGCATCGCAGATTATCTGTACACTGATGGAATGAAACCCCTTTCTGTTGACATCATTGAATTCGTTGTGTGATGGTGTTTTTATTGCTATGTGGGTGCAGTCTATTGCTCCTATTATATTTGGAAATCCAGCGATGGCGTGACATCCCCGCTTGTAGTGGACCCGTGCAAGGGAACTGGATGTAGTTCGGGCCCAGGGAAATTATGGCACCCAACACTGCTGGCATAATCTTGCTCATTGATGGAAATGAGAAATGCCCGATCTATCTCCAACCTCACGCTGGTGGCCAAAACCCCCAGGGTGGACAGGACTTGGACGTGCACAGGAATGGCTTTCGTGCATTTGGTTTCTCGCTCAAAAATAGGTCCCTAATCATCGCATAAATCTGTGCTCTCACCAGATAGATCAGCGCGGTCTCTGAAAACGCGTTCCCTGCGGAGCGCATAGTTTGCTAAATCTTCCAGTAATGCAATATGAGCCATGTTACATTATCAAATACCTGATGTCTTTTATAGATTTTGACACCAATTAGGCTGCCTGTTTCTACCTAGACAAATTTCTAATTCAGTAATTGTTAATCCAAGAAAATACACAGCATATGCGGATGTTGAGATTGTTTAATGCATGCTGTGACACTCGCAATGCTTTCTATTTGCAGTTTCCCTATTCTACCACTGGATGCTGTGTGTAAGCATGGTCAGAGCTGTGCTTATATTTACACACATTCCTAAGTAAAAGTACAAGTTCATAAATTCCACACTTTGCGTAGGAATGATCGTACGCACCCATTACACACACATCTGTGCGTCCGCACTGTTGATGAATGAGGGCCCAGGTGACAGGAAGACCCCGAGAGAAAGGGTCACTTTCTCTCACAGTGCCTTAAGTACTGAACAAGACCAGACCATATGATAAAAAGTCCCCCTGTCTTGCCGACAATGCCAACACACATCAGAGTCCAACAAGCCCATTCTATTCATTCTCACTAGGGTGAAATATATCCTGTGTACCACTTTATAGTTTAGGCTTGTTTTTCACTGATTTAGAGACTTGAATTGTTACACTTAAAGCTAACACAGGATTGAAATATTTTAATAATTTCACAGAATCAGGGGGTTCTCAGTCATTTTCTTTGTAATGGATGAATACCACAAATGTTCTAGGGAGATCTTACCCTCCATATTGTCCAAAATCTCCTGTTCCATGACTTCCCAAACAGTATCCGTGGGTTTTGAGCCGTAGCCCCACTTTAATGGATACCTGGTGTTGAAAGCTATAACACTTATAAAGATCTGGCAGGCCTAGCCCTCCATATATGTGCATCATAATTTGATTAACCCTAGGTTTTTTATCATTCCAAATGAATTTCCTGAAAATAGTATTGACATCTTTAAAGAAGGGGACATCCCTGACGGCAGCCTCTCTGCAAGGGAAAGGAGCTGGATACGATTCCATTACTGTATATTCTTGCCTTTGATGACGGGTATAATAGTGAAAACAGTATATAATCGGCTCCAAACCCAAAGTGCCGTAGAGTTTTGAATAGGAAAGGCCATTCAAGGCGGTCAAAAGCCTTTTCGGCATCTAACGAGACAGTAACAGTGGGTGCAGCTGATGACTTAGCATAATGCATTATGCATTACTCATGCTGTTGTGCTATTTGTCTCGTTCTGACAAATCCAGTCTGGTGAATAAGCTTAGGAAGCACCTGATCCAGCCTCCATGCTAGGATCTTTGCATACAGTTTTCCCTCACAGTCAGCAAGAGCAAGACTGAGCTTTATTGGGCTTGGGAAATACTGTTATTCAAGGACTGCATAGATTCAGGAAATGCACCACTTTGTTTTGCCTCCATAACAATTCTGTGAACGTTATCACTTAATATATCTGAAAAGGTTTTGTAAAGGTTTATGCTAAATCCATCATCCCCTGGAGCCTTGCCGCCTGATAATGTCCTGATTGCCTTTTTTTATCTCAGACTGAGAAATGTCACCTTCCAGGTCACCTCACTGTCTTCGTCAGACAGTGAGGTGACATTCAATTTGCTAAAGAATGGGTCAAAGTCTAATATCACTGTCTCACAGAACTCCTTGAATCGATCGTTAATGGTTTTTGGAGTTTTCAGAGTTTCTCCACTCTTGGATAGAAAAGCAGGGATCATGCGTGAAGCTCTAGCTTTCTGTAGTTGGCAAGCTAAAAGACGGCCTGCTTTATCTCCAGCTTCAAAATACTTTTTAATCGATATAAATCAGTCTGTCTTCTTGTTTAGTAATTCTCTAACTTGTATTTTTGTTGTCTGCAATTTAGTGCTGTCGATGTTTTCACTTGTGCCACATTGCCCAAGGGGAATATGGTTTGAATATGGGTATGATTCTGCTTAGCTCTTAAGACACGGTAATAGCAGCAATGACCCAAGGGGTCACGATGCATAGGTGCATGGGCAGATGGATGGTGGAGACTTAACTTAAAATATCCAGACAACATTAAGGTCTTATAATCCCGGCTTTAACAGGACTGACTTGGTTGAATCCCTTGGGTGCTGTCGGGGAACACAGTGTGCTCTTTCTGCACCATCTGTTGACACTTCTTTTGTGTAAAGTTATACAGCTGCTGGAGAAATTCTGTAAAAATGTTTGATGGTTGATCACATTATCCGCTCAATTCTTGTGAAAGAGCTAACTATGAAAGACTATAGCTAATTCTCTATTAAAAAAAGGCATTAATTGAATATAGTTGCTTTCATCAGCATTGTTTCCTCTCTCCAGGCTATTATACCTCGCCATCTAGCTCTAGTTATTTTAACATCAGTTGGATTGAGTGCAGTTAAAGGGGGCATTTTTCACTGAGGCAACATTCAATTTTTTTTTAATTCAGTTTTATTTATATAGCGCCATATCATAACAAAGTTTTCTCAGGGCACTTTTTCATATAGAGCAGGACCAGACCGACTCTTTATGTTTACAGAGACCCAACAATTCCCACCAAGAGCAAGCACAAGCGACAGTGGCAAGGAAAAACTCCCTACATGTGTGCTTTGAAAAATTGCTGTCTGTTCATTTAAATTCTCTGCCATGAGAAAGCCAACAAAAGACTGCTTGTGTCACTGCTCCTGGGATAGAGCTCAACATCCAAGAATAGACACAGTGATGTTGGTCAACATTACCATGAAATTAAAGCAAACTAGGGACATGGAAGTGCAGGTGAGCTGCTGAAGCAATACATCATTATTGCAGACTGTGTACTTTGCAGTTTTACTGTGCAGCTCTATGAGGAAGAAGATGCATTTGACTTTGATGAAAGCATAAAACCATATAATTTTGAAGGGGAGTTCAGAGAGAAAAAGATATGAGAAGATGGCACAGACTAAGAGGCAGAACACGAGGGAAGCACAGATCTGTATTAATCTGATTGCTGTAGCCCAATGTCAGAAACAGATGTTTCAACCAGTTGAGGCAGATGACTGCCCACCCAGAGCCTGGTTCTGCTTGAGGTTTCTGACTGTTAAAAGGGAGTTTTTCCTTTCCACTGTTGCCTAGTGCTGCTCATGGTGGGAACTGTTCAGTCTCTGTATATAGTATCATAAAGACTAGACCTGCTCTATATGAAAAGTGCCCTGAGATAACTCTGTTATGATTTGACGCTAAATAAATTAAACTGAACTGAATTGAAAATTGAATTGAATGTGTATTACATTAAATGGAGATATGATGGCAAAAGTACATTACTGAATACAGAATACCTCATTCTGAATGTAACTGGTTACATACTTGATTAAAAGACAGAAAAATCTAATGGATTTAAAATACATTTATAATAATAATAATAATCTTTATTTATAGAGCAAAATCCACGTTACAAAGTGCTTCACAAAGACAGCTAAATAAAATCAAGAAAACAGATACCAAAACAACATTTTTAAAAATTAAAGGAAATAAAAGACAGAAATCTTTAACCATCCATCCATCCATTATCTATACTGCTTATCCTCAGAGGGTCGCGGGGGGCTGGAGCCAATTCCAGCTGACATTGGGCGAGAGGCAGGGTACACCCTGGACTGGTCGCCAGTCAATCACAGGGCTCACTGATGTGAGTGCACGAGGAGTGGAGTGCGACAGTACTGACAACAGGAAATTCACAGTTAAAAACTATACATTTGTGATCAGATACAGCCATATCCAGTATTTCCGAAGAGCATATTTTTACACCCAAGGCAAATACAAGGTCCAGTGTATGTCCACGGTTATGTGTTTGTCCGCACACCTGCTGTTTAAAGTTAAAAGAAGTAGCAATGTTAAAAAATCAGTAGCATGAACATTAGTGGGGTCATCTACATGGATATAAAAATCACCACAAACAACAACTCTGTCATAATTTAAAACAAGAGTGGATAAAAATTCAGGGAGTTCTGCTAAAAGGCTGCCAGTGGGTTTTGGGGGCGATATATGAGAGCAAATATGATTGGATGGAAACCGCCAAGTTTCAAAGGAGGAAAATTCATCACAAGGTACTTGATAACATTTGAAACACTCACTAGGCCACCACCATGACCACTGGCCCTGGGTTTGTTAAAACAGTCATAGAGTGAAGGGCACAGTTCGACAAGCTGGCTATGATCATTCATTTGCAACCAAGATTCAGTTAAAAACATAAAATTTAAGTTTGCAGACGAAATAAAATTGTTTAAAATGAAAGTCTTATTGGATAGAGATCTCACAATGAAGAGTGCCATTTTAAATGTATTTGTGCTGGGAGCTAAAGTTGATGCATTCGTCCGAGTCTTTAATAGATTATTAATATTTTAATATTTTGTGTGGTATGTGCGCGTTTCAGTTGACGGACCTATGCGTTATGATTACAAGGATATCAAAACTGTGCGAAACAGCGCTGGGAGGAGACGGCATTATGCACCGGTGGGTGGAGCTAGTGAGCGAGATGGAGACTGTCAGTGGCAGTGAGGAAGAGTTCTGTTCAGTGACCGGTGCTGTGCCCAGGTGGCAGGTGCGGCAGGAATGATTAGTTATGTGCGTTTGGCGGTGGAGATAGCATGAAGAATGTTTGCAGCTAGTGCACGGGCGCCCCGTGGACTGGGGTGAATGCCATCTCTGTTAAAAAAGGACACACGCTCCCAGAAGAGATTAAAATGAGACTAAGTTGTGAGAGGAGCATTCTGGCAGATTCGATGGTCTGGACGCCTCTGCTCTGGCTGGAAGCGGAAGTAGAAGCAGGGGAACGACGGCTGGCGGGAAATTCAGACACCGGTTTTTTGAAAGGTTTGGCGGATTTGCAACAACTGTATCGTGAATGTAGAAATCATGGCAGAGAGTTTAGATGATGATTGGGATTATAGCGGAATGGACTGGAAACAGGTTCATTACCAGAAAAGGAGGAAAAAGAGTAACTCTGAAAGATCCAGCTCAAGTGAGGAGATTGAGGACACTGTCAAAGGGGTAAAAACATCAGATAGAGCCTCAAGCAGTAGGCCTCCAATAAATGGAGTGACAAGAAATAGCCCAGAGCATAACAGTGAATGGAAAGTAATCATGGAGTTGAACAAAGATGGTAGCCACTTAAATCCGATTAAAATCACAAAGGCAATTGAGAAGGAGATTGGGAAAGTGAAATTTGCAAAATATTTGAATAACAGAAGATTATTAATATTTGCTAAGGATGAAGAACAACAGAGAAAGATTTTGAACAAGAAAACGATTAATGGGGAAAAAGTTAAGTCACATATTCCAGGTACAATGGCTAGAATGAGGGGTGTTATCTCCGGTGTTCCGATAGCAATATCCATGGAAGACATAGTGTCGGAACTTAGAGAGAAAGGAGTTAAAGTTGCTGAAGCTAAAAGATTGGTCAGTAAGAAAGGGGGTGAGAAAACGGAAAGTCTCTCGGTATTACTCCATTTTGAGTGTACCTTACCAAAGAAAGTTTTGCTGGGTATGTTGTTATTCAGTGAGAGAATATATTCCGCCACCAATCAGGTGTTTCAAATGTCAGCGAATGGGGCACGTAGCAGGACAATGCAAAGGAAAGGAAAGGTGTACATGGTGCGGAGGAAATCATGCATACGCAAAATGTAGCGGAAATGATAAAGTGAAGTGTTGCAACTGTGGAGGAGAACATAGTGCCGCTTTTCAAGGCTGTGTTGTACAAAAACAAGTGAGAGAAGTGCAAAGATACAAAATAATGAACCAGGTCTCATATGCAGAAGCATTAAAGAAGGTAAATGAAGTAGGAACAAACAGGGAAATGGCAAGAAAACGAAAGGAGGGCGTCAGCCAAACACATAAAGAAAGAGATTCACCCATAGTTAGAAGAGCAGCCATAGTGCAAGAATCATGTTCAGAAAGGTGTAAAGTAAAGGAGGGGACTCTACTTGTAGATAGAATTAATTTTGTTGCATTTATCTGTAAAGTGGCTTATATAGCTTTCCAACAAGAAGAGGGAAGGGCAAGAATTGACACAATTGTTGATGCAGCAAGGAACTATTTAGGGATAACAAGTACTGAGGGAGATACGATATATGAAATGTTCAATCCACTGAACTGTGATGATAGTTCATAAAGTAGAAATATGTATCATAATGGTTATCCACATTCTTCAGTGGAATGCTAGAAGTTTAATTGCTAATGGGCAAGAATTTAAAAAGTATGTGTATGAGCTAGATAGTTTACCAGATGCAATTTGTATTCAAGAAACTTGGTTAAAGCCACGGTTAGACTTTATAATACCAGGTTATACGGCAGTAAGATGTGATAGAAGCATTAAACAAGGGGGGGATGTGCAACATTTGTAAAGGAAGGTTTAGCATATAGGAAATTATCTTATACGAATAAATATGAATGCATGGTAATTGAAATATGTAGATTAAAAGGTAACATTAAGCTGGTTAACTTCTATAATCCATGTCAGCCACTAGCTGTGGAAATGTTCCATGAAATAGCAGGAGAGAATAGTAAAAGAGAAATTTGGTGTGGAGATTTTAATCACAACAATCTATGGGGCAGTAGTTACACAGATAAAAATGGACAAGTGATAGAAGATCTAATAGATGAAAGATTGCTGGTTTGTCTGAATAACGGAAGCGGTACAAGAATGAACATAATTAAGAATGTTGTCACGAGTTTAGATCTCACATTAGTGAGTGCTCAGTTAGCAAGATCCAGTGAATGGAAAGTCTTAAACATCTTCGCAGTTGGTAGTGATCATTTCCCAATTTTATGTTCTTTAAATACTAAAGCATTTACAGAAAAAGGTTATTATCAAAGTAAATGGTGTTTTTCTAAAGCTAAATGGGATGAATTTAAGGAATA
>LKNJ01002165.1:0-68460 GCA_002120245.1 Maccullochella peelii | reverse complement strand
TGTATATATGTATATATATGTGTGTGTGTATATATATATGTGTGTGTGTGTGTGTGTATATATATGTATGTATGTGTCATTTTCCCACAAATTCTCCTCAGAGGGGTTTTAGGTTACAGGTTAAGATGTGAGAGTAAACCTCTGTAAATTTAGAAACACAGTTCAATAAGGTTATGTATAAAGTTCCTTTTTTGAGCTTTTTACCCAAATCTTGCTCATACCTCTGAAGTCTCATGGACAGATTTTGGACCTTGTCTAACTAAAGGCCTCTTTATTTTTTAAATATGAAGCCCATTAAAACAAAGATACAACCTGACGAGACCAGTTGATTTCTCTGCTGGTTTCTCATTAAAACTCTGGCTCCCTCTGCTGTCCGTTGTTATTAGTACACCTTCAGCTCGGGACCCTTTCGTCTGCTCTGCAAACTCTCGCGAGACTTGTCGAGGAGTCGTGGCAGGTGAAACCATAATGGGTTGGTAATTGAGTGTTTGGCCGAAGTTTGTTTACACAAAAATATAAACACACATTTATGTCTAGACTGATCTGCCCTGTCTGGAAACTTGTACGGAGGAAAAAGTATCTATTATGGAAGGTAATGAATGGAAATATAACAGTATCTTAATACTCTTTTCACCATTTCAGTGTGTTTAGCTGTTTAATTACCAGAAATACCAGTTTGGTAGGTCAACCGAGCATAAGATCTATTGAAAAAAAAAAAGTAACACTGCTATTTGAATTTTTATTTTTTTTACAAACAATATAATATACTGCACACACAATTGTATAACTCAATTCTTCAACACTGTTGATTAAAACAATTATCATGTCTATATGCTAAATATGAAGCTAACGTTACAGCCAGCAGGCGGAAGTTAGCTTAGCTTGATGACAGGGGGAAACAGCTAGCTTGGCTGTGACTAATGGTAACAATATAAAGTTACCAGCACCTCTAAAGCTCACTAATTAACATTAAAGTTATATCTCGTTTGTTTAATCTGTACAAAACCTAAAGCATCAAAACGACAGGTGAGCGGTTGCCAGGCAACCAGCAGAGACTCCAGGAAGTTAGATTACTGCTTCTAGCCAAGAAATAACCAGGCATTTAACCCCCATAACACACTCAACTATCATTTTTACGCTTTGGTTTTTGTACTGATTAAACAAACGAGATATAATGTGTGAAATAGTGAGCTTTACATGTACTGGTAGACAGATTTTGTTACCTTAGACAGAGCCAGGCTAGCGGTTTCCCCCCAATTTCCAGTCTTTATGCTAAGCTAAGCTAAGGCTGTAACACTAACATTAATGTTTACCATAAAACATTCTCTATAAGAGTGGTATCAATCTTCTAATCTCACTCTGTATTTCAGAAAATGTTGAACTATTCCTTTAACTTGAGTAAAAAAAATTTTAGTATAGTAATATTGGCCTACTTTATTGGTTAGTTTTTAATTAGTTTTACTTTGTTTGACCTTGCATCATGAGGCAGGTAGTGTGAAGTCTTCAGGTCAGATGTCAAACATAGTTTGCCAAATAAAATACAAATAAAAAAGCTTTTCTGTGGTAGATTGTTGTGCTAAATGGTATTCATGTAGCAGCTGTTTGACCCGTGTACCTACACATCACATTTCCCACACTTTCCTCTTTTCCTTTTACAGTCTCTGTGTGTTCTCGTTTTTAAAATCCTGTTAATCATTTCAGTATTTGTTTCATCTCTCTAACAATCAGCTCTCATGCTCCCCTCTGTCTCTCCCCTGCAATCTGTTTTGAAGCACTCATCGGCTGCTGATCTTAACAGGGCGCGGGCCGTATTAAAAGGAGGCTGATTGACGGGCTGTTTGGCCTCCAGTGGAGAGGGATTGTTGTCTGGCTGTAGGGCGAGGTCAGAGGTCACAGTCCAGAGAGCCCCGAGACAGAAACCAGATCACAACAGAAGGCTAATTATCATGCATTGTTGCTGGGCTCCTGCTGGGACTCCGCCTTCACTTTCACCAACAGGTCACAGTGAAAGCCCTGGACCTCCAACATTTAAAACCTGGTGAGACACATGATTAATATAACATGTCTTATTATATGAGCTATATACTTCACTTTATGTGTGTGTGTATATACGAGTGTGACAATAGACAATAGATTAGCATACATGTAATTTGCTTAAAACGAAGACGCTGTCTCTAAATATAATAGTAACTGAAGAATTATGTCAAATAATTAAATAAAAGTAAACTGTAATCAAATTGCAAATAGTAAAATATGTGAAATTAAAATTAAAATTAAAAAATGTAAATAAATTGTATTAAATATTGATTTTTATATAAATTAAAATCAATGTATTTGGCTATACATATGGACATTATTATAATAATCTGTTATTGAAAAAATATACATTAATGCAGATACGTTTGAAGGATCTAAATCTGCTACTTTTGAGACTAAATTAGATCGATTTATTATTTTATTTAAAAATATATATTAGTTTTTACCACTGTAACACTGCCTGTTATGTAATATATAGGTTCCCCGCATTAGTATCCATATTAAAATATGGAAGGGAAAAAAAGTGAGCTTAAATAAGTCTAATAAGTTATGTATCTGTCCTTTCTTTCCTGATGTATTTATATTAATTAATCTTATTTTTCTACTTTCTTTTACTTTCCTTGTTCTACTTGATTACAGTTACATTCTCTTAATAATAAGAGTTCACACTTGTTCGCCTACAACTGTTAAAACATGATGAATTGGAGGTTATGAATCCAGTAAGGACGTAATTAATGAGGTAAATTATTGACGGTAAAGCATAGAAAAAAAAGAGTTTAATTTTAAACATACACATCAGAATAAAAGTTGAATTAAAAAAGAGCTGACTGAGGACTGGTTGAATTAGTGCATGCTGACGGTTGAGTACCTGTGCAGCAGCAGCAGGTGTGTGTGGATCTGGATCCACTGAGACCTCCGTAGGATTCCTGGAGGGATCGAAGTCCAGTTTATTTTAATAACCCCTTTTAATAATCCTTTATCACGTATCACGTTATCAAGCAGTGAGCCTGCCTTCAAATAGATTGGACTGGTCAACAATTAATCTCAAAATCCCTTTATCCCTATTTCAAAAACCTCCTTGAAGTTACTCCACTCCACAGCAAATGTAAAATATCAACTGAAAATTAACATAATTGTAGTTTCGAGCTCCCCACTCATTTGTCTGTGAAGCTGACAAGCATGCATGAATCAATTATATCAGTTGTACTTTAACAATTTCTAATAGTGCAAAGCATGATGACAATAACACATAATCAACAAAAAGGACAGATCACTTGCTTATAGGTATCTGCATTTTGGTCACAGAGGAAACGGCGCCATCTACTGAGCAATAGATGTAACTGTCGCAGATATATTAGAAGTGAATAAAACTGATCAACCATTCAAAATAAATGAAAAGGTGTCACAGCTGGCACCATTTTTCCACACAAACTTTGGCGGCACTCTTAATAAAACATAGTTTGATATCCCACCATGTCTACTAATCTATCCGCTCTGTCATGTATGGGCATGGCTGATTCACATCTTTAAAAGGAAGCAGTTTGGTTCACTTCTGACAGTGGTGATGTTACAGGATTACAGGTTTGTTATTTGAATCGATCAGTCGGTCAAATCTTATTTGTAGAGCACCTTTCGTACAGGTTAGTGTAATTCTAAGTGCATTTCAGGTGACTGACAAGCTGATAGACAAAACAGTAAGACGGTTTAAGACTAATACCAATCATAAAAGTGAAATAATAAAACCAATAAAACAGATAAATGATTCTAAAAAGTGAAATAGATAAAAGACATTTAAAAACAATGAAATCAATTTTTAGATTAAAATTAAATCATGGCCTTTAAACGTTCTAATCAAAAGCCAAGCTGAAGAGGTAATGTCAGGTGGGGTCAGGAACAGGAAGGAAAAAGAACAACATGGCGCTGTCTCCCTGCAGCAATTTGATGATGTGCAGCAGGTCGGGAAGTTCAACATTCATCTAAAGTACAAACATAAAATTTACATTTTTTAAACTATTCCTTAGGGGCCTCGCAGAATGTTTGGACCTGTTTTTCAGTCGTGTTGGAAGAGGACAGCAGTTGATGTGTGCAAAACAATGGCTGCAATGTGCTCACATAAGAGAAATATGCAACCTGAAGTAAAGAAATTGGGATCTTATTGCTTGATTTGCAAACAAGTCACAGTGGGAAAGTAATCAGGCCGCATAGGAGGTGGACATTTGCATTTTGAAAATGGTTACCAATACAGGTATCCACGATGGAAGAGCGGCAAGCATACACATATTGCATGCAAGACCTCTATTTCAAACCAAACATCATTTCTAAAAAATGTTTTGTGTGTTGTACTGAAAAATGACAAAATGAGTACTTTTACTTATGATACTGTAAAGCGGCTATAATCGATATTTTTACAATGACAATCTATCAAATGACAATGTGAAAGGTGGTAGGTCGTAGTGATAAACCTACAGAGAATTACTACCCGAATCTGCAGTTCCACTCGGCTTTTCGGAGCTTTACAGTGAGTTTCAGCTCATTGTTTATTTTTCTGGCCTGAAGCTTTGTTTTGGTTCACTCGTGTCATTTTCAGCCGCAGCAGGCAGCTGTTTTGGGAAAAAAAGCTCTAAAAACAAACTATACACTACCTGCTCAGAACCAAACAGCAGACAGACACAGTTAGAGACTAGCTGGTGAACACAGTTGAGCATTTAGCATCTAAAGAAACAGATATAAAAGACCTAAAAGAGAGCGAATACTGGACTTACATTCATCAGGTGGTTTAGCTGGATGTGTAAATAAGCAACTGTTTGCTAACAAGTTCACCATATCATTGTAAAAGATGGTGATACTGTATGTCAGTGTTGTGTTCACAGCTTGTTTCCGCTGCCTCCAAGTGGCCAAACAAATCAGTTACTGCAGGTGTAAGTACACATTGCTGATAATACATCTGTACTTTTACTGAAGTTAAACTGAATTCAGAACTGTAACAGAGTATTTTTACAGTTTATTACTAGAATCTGAGTACGTATTTCACCACTGCTCAATTGTTCTGGAGCTCTCGACCGTGACAGTTCATTCTTCATCTTGGAAACAGCAGTTGACCGTACAATCTCACCTCGAGGTCAATTTATTCGCTTTGTTGTGTAGCTTTCAGCCATGTCAGCTATGTGAAGTTGTGAAATTCAAAAGTAAAGCTGCAGACTGATATGATGTCACTCAGTGCATGCCTGACATGCCTTTCTGTTTACTGTGATTATTAATACTAATACTAATAGTATAGTGTTTGTATAAAAATGGATTTGGGATACAGCTTATTCATTTAACACCAGAAAGATATTTATATTTTTACAAAATTACTCAGATAATTACGCAGGCAGTGGTTATGAGTGGCTGCACACTCATCTCAGGTTTCATTTTTTGCAGCAGGTGCAGGCTGTTAAATCTACTGTACGTCTACTCAACCTCAAAGTGTTGGCCAGGGTGGACAAGAGTATAGTTGGACTCATCTGGTCCATCTCTCACTCTCCATTTGTTCTTTTTTTAAAACACACACACTTGAATTAGAGAGTGTTTGAGTGTTGGGTCAGGTACAGTGCAGGGTCCCTGGAGCTGTTTAGCAGTTAAGTGGCCGTAAAGCATTTAGTGTAAAGTGACTGGGATTGGGGGGCTTAGACGCAGCTCTCCGCCTCATTCTTAGAAAGTGCTCAGAGGTGCTAATACCAGCTGGATTTATGGCTCTCATTCACAAACAGATCGACTTCTGCAGCAAAGAGTCACTCTCTGTCCACCTCTCTGGCCGTTTCTCTCTGTCTCCCTCTTCCTCGCTGTTTCTGTCGCTTGCGTGATTCATGTCTGTCTCTTTGTCTTTCTTTCTCTTAGTGCAACAATCTGTCTTTCATAATTCTCTCCACTTCTACCTTTTCACCACTAAAGTCTCCTCCGCACCTTAATTTCCAGCCTCATTCTAAAGCTTTTCTGAGACTTAAATCTCAGGTCTCTTCCTGTCTCTAATGCGTCTCGACGGCGCCTTACGAAACCAGCCACCCCTCAAAGTTGCATGCTTGCTGTACGCGCCCTACATTTCTGAATACACATTCGTCTACGGTGAATGAGCAGTCAGTTAGAGAGAGACAGACACTGCAGTGCTTCACTATCAGGGGTGTGGAAAGATGTCTGGAGATCCTACTCACTCTGCACTTACATGTGTGTATGTGTGTGTCTGCATGTGTGTTTGTGGTGCATTTTCACAGATTTATGAGTCACAAGTTGTACATGTTAAGACCTTGAAATGTGTACAGTAAATACATAAATGCTGTGTGTGTGTGTGTGTGTGTGTGTGTGTGTGTGTGTGTGTGTGTGTGTGTGTGTGTGTGTGGAGGGTTTGCCTGTGCATGAGGGTGCAAACTAAATACTAATAATAAACCTGTGCTGTACTTATTTGTATGTGCAACAGTGCATGTCTGTATGTTTGCATGCTCAGAGAGGGTATATAGTCTGCACAATATACACAAAAGTGTGTATGTGTGTGTTTGCTTGCACAGGGCTAGGCGCAGTGTGTGTGTGTGTGTGTGTGGTGTGTGTGTGGTGTGGTGTGTGCTCCAGTACACGTACAGCTTATGTAACGCCCAGGCATGTTCTAACTCCACTGCGCCTGCTATGCTATGTGTGTGTATGTGCTTGCTTGTATGCGTGCGCCCAGTTGTGTGTAACTGTGGAAAGTGTACCCGCTCGCCTGTGTGTGTGTGTGTGTGTGTGTGTGTGTGTGTGTGTGTGTGTGTGTGTGTGTGTGTGTACCAGGCAGACTGCAATGCTGCAACCAGCCAGCTCTGTATCATCATTGACCAAACTCGCCATCTGTGCCTGTAAGCTATAGAAACAGCGTGTCGCACTGCCACACAGCAATCCACACACCATTAGTGTGTTATGAAATCGCAGCGGGATGCTACTTGTGTTGCTTGTGTGTGTGTTCACGTGTATTGCACTGTGTGTAATTGTGTTTGTGTGTGTGTACTCATGCGTGTTTAACTGTATTTTGTTTTAACCTGTTTGCATGTTGTCTTGTATTCTTCAGTGTGTTAAAGCCTGTACCTGCTTATACACGTCACCTCTCTGTGTGCACACAGTGTGTGTGTCTGTTTGTGTGTGTGTGTGTGTGTGTGTGTGTGTGTGTGTGTGTGTGTGTGTGTGTGTGTGTGTAGGGAGGCCCACAGTGTATATGGGTCACTCTCTTAGGAACCATAATCCCACGTTTGGACCAATTTACTCACTGGGGTTTCACTCTTCCTGTTTGGCCAAGCTGATGGCAACAAGCATAATGACCTCACCACAGCTCTCTGTCATTGGCCTGCAGACCCCGGGCCTCTCAGCCAATCACACGCTGCTCTGGTGACGTACAGCCTCCAGCGACTGTCCTGATTGGCTGGGGAGGCGGGACTAAGGGATGCTGTGCCGTTTAGAGCACCCCTGATTAGCTGGGAGGGAGAGAGAGTGAGTGAGTTTGTGAGAGGGATGGAGAGAGAGAAAGCATGAGAATTTGGGAGTTGGTGTTCTTTGTGGTTCTTCTGAAACTACACTCAACCTGTGGCTTATAGTGGAGACACAACACAGCACAGGGAATACATTCAGATAAATAGATAGCAAACAGAGAGTTAACTATGCTCGTTAAAGCTGTTTTATAAGTGTGAGATGAAGTTATAATGTATGAGACAGCTTGGGACGTAACATATTGATCTATATTAAATCTGATAGTGTCATGTCAGTGTTTTTTAGTCTACTGAAAGAAATCTAACCTGTTTCAGAAAGACAGACAGCCTCCCCTCTGTCTACGCCCGTTTTCATGTTTGTAGACACGTGAAGAAGGGGATGGAAAGAAGAAAAAAGAAAGAAAGAATTCATTCCTGTCCTGCGTGCGTGTATAAGTCACAGACATGCCCACAGAGGTGCCCTATTGGCCGCCGCAGCCTCGCTCTCCCAACAGCTGTTCTGTGTTTTCCCACACTGTGATTGGCCGCGGCGCGCCGTCGATCAAATTTACTTTGCCGCTTGGCTCCGCCCTCGCTCCCTTTCCGCGCGATCCTATTGGCTACTGTACGCGTTCGTGCCCCGCTATTGGCCGCACGGGCTGGTTGTCAAGGCTTTGGGGCTTCATTCACCATTTTGCGACTGTAGCGTAGAATGTACAGGGCAGTAGTTTTCCTCCTTTTAAGTTGCTTTGCCGGAGAAACATGAACGGCCGCTAACTGGCAGCTGCGGACGACTGGCCACCCTGCCCTATTTTACCCGGCGGACTCAACAGAGAATCACACTGGTGTACTATATTAGCTCTGGTGAGTATAAGCTGCCCACAAATCTTTCTCCTGCAGCACTGCAGTGGGGCTTGTAGTGCTTTTGCCGAGCTGCTAACGTTGTTCATGTTTACTGTGGCCATAAACAGTGTTAGCAGTTGAGCTGATCAGCATATTTTCCGATATCTGGGTGGCCTACGGAGAGGAGTAGAGGGCGGATTGGGTGTCTTCTGTGAAAAAAAAGGGAGCGGTGCGGTTAGACATAGTGAGCTTGAAACTTTTCCACTAGAAATAAATTCAACGCCATAACTGCCGTTGGACTTCCTAGAACAACTGTTATTTTCCGTGCGTTGGATCAAACCTCGAAAACTCCTCGCTTGTCATTCCTCCTCCTCTCTCTTACACTGACATATTTTCTTCCTCTTCTTCATGAATCAACGTGGCTGTTTGAATTAATGTGTTTTTTAGGGGCCTTCTCCCTGGACTAGTTTGTGGCCACATATTGGCACTTTCGCCCTCTTGTATCGCGGTTGCAATAACGCAAATGACGACGAGGGTCAATACAAAGTTATCCGGGCAGCTTTAGCTATATTTTCACACGACTGTCACTTTCGGATGGGCCGAACAACCGACTTTGTCCGCTGTTTGTCGTTGTGTTGTGTGTGATTGTGGAGTGGATTGACAAAGTTAACGTGTTCATCTGCTTGGGACATTTCACACTGTCATGCTGCACGGGGAATATGGGCCGTATTACATGGTATTACGGGTCAATATGCCCGTTAAACCGGTTATTTTCCGGTGACAGTGAGTAGAGGATTTCCAAGCGGCCTTGTGTGTAGTTGAGGCCTGGTCGCTGCACGCCACGGCCTGCTGTGTTGTGGAGTAAAACTGATAGTAATCGCGGTACTACGAGGGCTTGACACATACACGGTACTATCCAGCTAAACCAGATGTGACGACACCACCTCCTGTAGTTTGCATTTTGTGCTTTGAGCCTTGTCTAGATAGCTGTTATCTACTCTGGATTATGATTATGTCAATATATTTATACACCCTGGCCTGCCGTTTATAAAGCACTGTAGTAATCCTGTTATACACTTTTAGAGGCGCTCTGCTAATGACAAAACTTTTAAGTGTCATGCTGTTTGGTGTGGATCAGAAATATACCATTAAAAATGCTTTAGCAACACCACAGGGGGTTAAAACATACCATAAGGGACTGCAAAGTCTGTCACCACAGGACACTGTATGCCCAGGTGAAAATAAATATTAATGAATGGATGGCAAGGTTGGCGAAATGTGTGGAGGGCATATGCAGTTTTATATGCATTAGGCCTGTATGTTTATAGCATAAACATTATCAAGTTAACTCACTTTATTCTTGATATTATAATCAGTTGTATTTTGCTTAAGCTGTTATTAGTTTGTTTTAGCTCAGTTGTGTTTGAAAAAGTGACTAACCCATGACCTAAACTTGGACAGTCGCTTAGCTAAACTAAATTGTGCATCTGGAAAGGGAGCACTTTATGTTTTTGTCACATCATATGACTTGTATCAGCTCAATGGCTGCTTACAGTCATGTTTACTTTGTTTTCATGTCAACCTATAAAACACGATAAACACTATTCTGCAAATAACATATGATTGAACTTGTTACCCTGCTGTTTGTGTATACCTGAGACACGGGCCTACTATAGCTTCCATATGGGCTTTCTTGCTCCATATTTCACGGAGGGGAGCGTGAATTGCGTCAGTTAGTCTTTAAACTGTTATCATTAGGCCCATGACTCTGACACCAGCTGTTGTACACAGTGCACTACTGAGTAAACACACGTAGCATACCTCTATTGTGACCAAGTAAGGCCGACTGCCAAATTATTTTATGGTGGCTTCTCTATGGCTGTCTGTCCTAAATAGGGATTTACATAGAGCACAGTGATGGCTGTGAGCTCTCTAGCTGTCGTTGTGCACTATCAACTATCATTACATAGATGTTTGCTGTGTGTGTGGCCTTGAGACAGGCGGCACTCATCTCTGAAAATGGATTTCTCTCTAGCCGATATGATGTGGCAGATATTAAAAGGACCTGAATGAATGCAAGCCTTCACAGACAAACAGGAAGGGAAAAGAGACGAGCAGACAGAGAGAAAGAGACTGGTGGGAGGATGGATGTAGAAACAAGGACAGACAGGCAGACATGTAAGTTAACAGACAGTCACTGACAAGTAGACATGCAGAGTGGTGGTTGATAGACATTAATCCAGAACATTTTGACAGTGAATATCATATTTGCAGTGAGAAATTTCTAAAAGATGCCAGAGCATATAGGGAGTGTTTTGATTCTCCCTCTTATACACTTGTTTTTAACATCTTTCTGGCAATCGTAGCTGTGTGGAGACTCTTGTATTGGAAGAAATGAGGCAGCGCACACAGCAGCTAGGACCTGAGGCAAGTCCCGCGCGTATCTCCCACACAACAAACAAACCAGTTAAATGACAACAGTCGCCTGTTCAACAAGTCAGCAAAATCAATCTGTTTTACTTCCTAAACGGAGGCAGAACTGTGAATGAGTCCGGTGTGGAATAAGAGATATTCTGAATGAGTCTGGCATGGCTAAGAGCGATACTGAATGGCTCTGGTGTGGAATAACAATTATTCGGAGCAACTCTGCTTTTCTGGATGAATGCAGCACAAAATGAGGATAGAGACGTAAGTGGAAGGAGGGGAAAGAAAGAGAGAGATGAGAGGTAGAAATCAATATTAGAGAGAAGAAAAGAAGGCAGGCAGGGGATAAGAATGAAAGTGTAATAGCAGCAGAGAGAGAGGGAGGAATAAAGTAACGGGAAGTTAGGTAATGGTCTTCCACAGGAAATGGAGTTTGTAGGGGCGGATTGACTCTGCTTTGAAATACATAGATAAAGGTCGCCACAGAGAGAGAGAGAGAGAGAGAGAGAGAGAGAGAGAGAGAGAGGGAGGGTTTCAGTATGCGAGCGAAGAAGGAATTCCCCCGCCTCTACTGCCCCAGCCAAGAAGTAGTGTGTGTGTGAGAGTGTGTGTGAGAGGAGTGCATAAGTGCAGAAAGGCTTGTCTGAGCAAATTGCTTCTCACTATTTCCATACTGTGATCTAAGTCGAAATTGTGTTTACCCTACAATATGGCCTCCTGTTTTCAATATGTACCTGGTATGGATGCAGGCCTCGTGTAATGTGAGTAGAACCTGTTATGTAATGAATTAATGTGTAATGAATTTGTAGATGAGTCACATTCATTACTACTGTAGTACGATGGTGCATCATTTAGCAGTGAATACATGTCTAAAAATTAATGTTTAACTGTTGATTACTCTTATTTTTTTATGATGCCTGTGATCACAAAGTCCCACTTTGCTGTGCTTTTATTTTGAATTACTTTGATGTCTCTTTAATGTTTTCATAGATGTTTGATTTTGATTCAATCAGTCACTTTTCCTCTCAAATTCATGCAGTTAGTAGCTATTTTGCATGGTGAATAGGCTTTGTGCACGTCTGAATGTGTTTGCCACATGAGTAACCCACACTCCCTGTTCCCTTTCTTTCAGAGTTTCTGGAATAAGGTGGGCAAGTGCCGAAGTCGCGCAACGAAGACAAGACAGGATGAGAGAGAGAGGCCCCAGCAGAGGAGGAAAACAGAGAGAATAAGAAGGAGGGGGGAGAAGAAAAAAAACTAGGCTGAGCAAGAGAGGAACGCCAAAGAGAATCTCTGGAATAAATAAATAAAAAGACTTGTTTGGAGAAAAGGCAAGCTAGATGAAAAGATGAAGCCGATAAAAAAGCAGGGCCGGCGCTCTCCACCTTCTACCCGGGCCAAAGGGGGGAAGCGTCGTGGAGCGGGGGATGCCCCAGAAGGAGGGGAGAAGAGAGACTCAGATGAGAACAGAGACAGAAGCAGATCCCCACAAAATCGAACACCCTCCTCCTCTTTTTCTTCTAATTCACACTCAGAGTTCTCCCAGGCAGACCCCATCAGAGCACGGGACACTTCAGAGGGGGAGGGGCTTCACAGAGAAGATACAACAGTATCACTTGTGATGGATTCTGGGAAATTTTCGACATCCTCGGATGATAGATCAGGGAGGTCAGCTGTGAGCGGCAGCAGCCACAGTGACAGTAGTGGTAGCAGTTGTAGTAACAGTAGTACACCAAGCGCCAACAACAGCCCAAACCCCGCCTCTAGCCGGAAAACAGCCACCTTCAAGGCCCGTGTTCCCAAGAAGAAGTACACCTCTGAACACTGCTCGTCTACTACTGGTAATCATAGCAACCCTTCCTCGAGCACTCCCCCTCCTCTTCCTCTTAGTGGTGGGGTCATCAACCACGGGTCAACGGGTTCAGGAAGTGACATCTGTGTCTCGCACCCTGACAACAGTCAGAGTCGGAGCCTGATGGACGACTTTCACAGCAGGACCACTGGCAGGGATGGGCCTCAGGATGGCTCCCCAGGACCCCCTACCCTGTCGCTTGGAGGGGAAAGGGAAAGGCCTGGAAGAGGTGAAGGGGTGAAAGATGCAGAGCGAGTGTCGCCAAGCCCTCTGCCCCGCTGTTCCTCAACAGACACCGCCAGCGAGCACTCAGCTGACCTGGAGGTAGTCGGTGACACACACGCCCTCACACAGATGTCTACACACGCACCACCCACTCTCCCTGATGCGCTGTCTGACGCCCTGGCCAAAGGGCTAAAGAATCAGCGTGTCCTCGCCCGCCAGCTCAGGAGAAGAAGTGACGAGGAGGGAGGAAGCGAAAGGGATGAAGGGGGGAGTTCAGACTTGGTGTTCCGGGCTGGGGTGGTTCGTAAGGTCAGCGGTGAATTTGGAAGCCTGGAGGTGCAACTGAATGGGGAGAAGACACTGTGCCGTTATCCATATCGACATGACAGCCCCCCAGGGGTGGTGGACATTATTCTAGATGCCCCGCCGCCTGGTGTCCATCCAATACCTGTTGGCACCCGTGTCTGCGTACCATTTGGCAATGAGGAGGGCAGCGAGGGCCAGTGGCAATGGTACAGAGAAGGTGTGGTGACCCAGGTGGACACACACCCTGCAGTGGCCAACCGCTACCGTGTCCTGCTGTCTGAGGAAAGATCTCACTCTGTGGACGAGGGAGAGGATGGCAGAGGGACAGCTGCTGCTACCCAGGCAGTGTGGGTCTCCCGACAAACACTCCGCCTTCTGGTTCCGCCTTGGGACCTGGATCTGCCGTCTGGAGAAGGACGAGATGGAGAAGAGGGCGTCAGAGACAAGGAAAGGGAGCGGGAGGACAGGGAGGAGATGGACGTGGAGCAGGAGGTGTGTCGTTTGAGCCGGGGGATGACACCCAGCGTGGGGTCAGTGTTGGGGAGAGGGATGCCCTACCCAGGCATGGTCCCTGTTTCCTCCACATCGGGCCACAACATTACCTCCCCAGTAACCCCAGTGTCAGTCCTCAGCCTCGCTCCTGGCCGAGAGTGGGAAATTGAGAAAGACATGGAGAGGGAGAGGGAAAGAGAGCGAGAAAGGGAGAACAGTGCAATGCAGCAGCAGCAGCAACAACAGCAGCAACACCACCCATACATGCCACTCACCCCCGAAGAAGACATGGAGGTGTCCCACTTTAACATGATCCCAATGGGGGCGATCATACCTGGGGTCAAACCAATGGCAGTTCCCCAGCACCGCCACATTGTCTCTAAGCCCCCGCCTGGCTACCTCAATCCCCACCTGCCTGTGGTGCGGGGCATCGGGATCCCCCCTGCGCACCTGGCCTTGAACCCCCACCCCCCTCCTTCACCTGTCATGTTAGGCCTTGACCCAGCAACCGCAGTAGCTGGTGCTGTCATTACCACCCCCCAGCTCCCTCCTCTCCCTCCCATCTCCTCTTCCACAGCATCCTCCTCCAGAATAGAGAAGGCCTCAGGAGGAGGTTCTTCCAGTGGAGGAGCAGGTGGTGGCGGTGGATCCGGATCAGGTTCAACCTCCTCCTCCTCCTCACGTTCCCGCACCCCACTGACCGCTGCCCAGCAAAAGTACAAGAAGGGAGATGTGGTGTGCACACCAACAGGCATCCGTAAGAAATTCAATGGGAAGCAGTGGAGGAGGCTGTGCTCCAGGGAGGGCTGCTCAAAAGAGTCCCAGCGCCGAGGATACTGCTCAAGACACCTCTCAATGAGGACTAAGGAGATGGAAGCCAGCGGAGGCAGCCGGGAACGGGGTGGAGCCAGCAGCACAGGGACCCTGACGCCGTCTGACCTCCGACTGAGCGGTGGGAGAGCCAGCTCTGAGTTTGACTGGGATGAGACATCACGGGAAAGCAGCGAGGCCAGCAGCCGTGGAGGAGACTCCCGCCCCCGCTTGGTCCTTCCCTCTCTGCTCCCCCAGGACCTCTCTCGTTTCGACTTTGATGAGTGTGAGGCAGCGACCATGCTGGTCTCCCTGGGGGGCTCCCGCTCAGGCACGCCATCCTTCTCCCCTATCTCCAACCAGTCGCCCTTCTCCCCTACCCCATCTCCCTCACCCTCTCCGCTCTTTGGCTTTCGCCCTGCCAATTTCAGCCCCATTACTGCTCCTGCCTCACTTACTCCACGCCGCCATCGGCAGCTTAGTGGCACTAAGATGAGCACGCCAGGTGCTGAGCGAGAGCGCCACCTCTCGGGGATTGTGCCCAGTTTTCAGACTAACCTCACTTTCACAGTCCCCATGAGCCCCAGCAAGAGGAAGCTTGACACCCACCCACCCCCTCCGCTGCCTGCAGTCCAGGACTACCAGACCAAACCTGAGCAACAGCAGCTGGTGGGCATAGGGGGAGTGGGGGTGGGAGACCCAACCCTGGGCCACAGCCCTGCCGCCTTCAGAGTCCTCTCCCCCCAGAGTCAGCCCACAACCCCCTCCTCACTTTCCTTCCCCCGTCCCCGTAGCGCCACCAGCAGGCCACCATCCTCCGCTGCCTCCACGCCTCCACCCATGCTGGTCTCTCCCACTCCTCCCTCCCCGCTGCCCCAGGAACCCTCCCCACGCCGCATTGTGCCCCTCCGCGATTCCCCAGTCATTGTCCGCAACCCAGATGTCCCCCTGGCCAAGTTTTCTGATGGCCCATTAGGAAGGAGAGAGAGAAGCAGGTCTAGAGAGCACAGCCAGCCCCAACACACAGCTCCCCCAGGCCTGCAGGTCCCCGTCCCCATCAACGGGGCCACCACCAACGGTGCGGTTCTCCTGCGCAACCCTACCTCCACACTTGTCCTGGTCACCTCCAGCTCGGTAAGAGAGTCACTACTTTTTGTTTTTGTGGTTGTAAAAAATGTAGAACATCTATTAAATTGTATTACATATTTTTAGTGATTTCCTAAAATGTTTTTTTGTTGATACAGTAATTGGCTGTTGGTCAAAGGTTGATCTTGTCCATTTACAATGATTCAGATGATTTTGATATTGTAACGTGGGCATCGTCTAATCGCTGTAATTTTGTCAGTGACTGAGAAACTCCACCTTGAAAGTGAATTAAAAGAATAGTCCACTGAAAATCTTTATTGTAGTATCAAATACTAATCATGGTAGACCTTAAAGGTGGCCCACCAAAAGTTTGTAGCTTGCTCCGAGTCAGTTTTGATTCACAGCAATAATAATGGAATCCAATGGAGACCCAGTGGCAGAAAATGCATCAAAATGATCTTAGAAACCTCTGAAACCACTCCTGCACTTCCAAGGCAATAGCGTGACATGGAAGTAGGGTTATTAGCTATATTGTTAAGAATCGATGAGTGTATGGAACATACTGAATGGATCAACAGTGGAGAAGTGGATTATGCTGCAGGGGTAGATTGAGTAGCGGCTATCTTAATCTTAATAGTATTTAATTTCCAATATATAATATAAATATATACTATATTATTGCTATGAGTCAGTTCTCTGCAAATACTAAAAAGACCTTTTTGATGTGTCCTCCCAGTCCCTGACTCCAGCCACAGTGGGCCACACTGCCCTGTCCAGTCCATCCACCCCCGGGTCGATGCCCACTTCATCGGGCTCAGTCATGTCCTCCTCTGGTTCTGGAGGCAGGGAGAGGGAGAGAAAACCTGAGGGACACCAGGATGCCTCTGGAGGGGCGCTGCCACAGCCGGTAGCCTGTCACCCAACGCCGACTGCCCTGCTGCCGCTCATACTGCCAGCTGAGTCGCCTCACCCTGCTCCACGCAAGCAAATCATCATGGGACGCCCAGGGACTGGTAAGGAAGGATGGGGAGAGAGAAGGAGAGATCATTATGGCACTGTGGCTTTGTTCGCGTCAGATACAAAGTCTGCTGGGCCACACTGCCAAACTGTAAAGTAGGAAGGGATGTGCTGGCTGAAGCTTATGTACTCTAGCCTAGTACTTCTCGCTTTCATTATCTCTCTAGAGTTACAGGAGTGTCATCAGAGTGCTATGGCTATGAGTCATGTACACTTTACTATTGTTTGCTTGCAGTGTAAGAAAGTAACCATATTCAAAGGTTTTTTTTTGCCCCCTTGATTTGCATTTTTAGGGAATTTTGACCTTTTTTATGAGTGTTTTTATTGAGTCAATATTCATAATTCACATTTTGTTTAAATTAAATTATAATATACCGTGATAGACAAAGTAAGAATATGAGAAAATGTTCTGCTGCTTTGGGCAGCATGCTCTGTTGTTTTATAAGAAATCTTTTTTTTGTCAGTAGCACACAGTAATCAATTGCTTTGTCAGTGGTTCCCATAAAATCAGCCACAGTGGACACAAGGTAAAAGTACTTGCATTTATGCATATTATACTGACAAAAAAGATAAGACACAGATAAATAAATTATAGATTAAGGTGTTTTTATGAACATTCATTTTGACCCAAGCTTCAGTCCATTTCAGGTCTTGCAGGTTCTAGAGAGTGTCATACATACAGTATAGTTTATTATAGTTTATTTTCCTCTTGGTTATCATTACCTTCTTAAATCATACCGTCAGCTAACTCTCTTAAATACACAATGTACTGCTAATGCCAGAAGGATCACAGTGTTGTTTGAGGGAGAATGAAGGAGCTTGATGTTACCCTTATCAACAATATTGTGTACCTTCTTTCAAAGCATGTATATGGACAAAAATCTGTTGTGAAAATGTTTTGTCAGCTTTGTGTGCACACTGTTGGATATAAGAAAATTGGCCACTGAGAAATAGAGGTGTTTGGGTTAATCATATACTGTATGCTTGTTTCCATGCCAACCATGCGATATTACAGTCAAAACTCAGAAATGTTACTTTGAATATATGAATAAGGAAGATGGTTTCCATTTGAAATGCATGAGTTCTCATTTTGTGTCGGTTTAACACAACCCTTTCTAAATCTGAAAACTGAAAGTGTAATAAATGTACAGGGATTTGTCTTAATACGGTGAGATATTGGCAATTTATAGGTTGTTCAGTTTCACAGTTCATACTGACCAAATGTAGTATATACAAGTCATACACATTCAGGATACATGTCATGGTTGCAGCTATAGAAGATTTGTTTAAAACTATGAATACAAGTGTCAGAAGTAGCATATTTATATCATGAGGATCTTTGAATTCTATATTTTAATATTTAGTATTTCATTACCCTTTTCTGAATGATAATATCTTGACTTGGTTAATGTGGTAAAGATGACTACAGAGTGAAACCTTTTTCTTCTGAGACGTGAAAATTAGAAAAGGTTTGATATATCAGTCGCTCAGGCAGCCACCCAGACCTGCTGCTCATTGCGTGTAATTTGGGACTCAGTGTGTGTAGTGTCAGAGTTGTTGGGTGTGTCTGTGTGTGAGTGTGCGTGTGCAGGACGTGTCACACTTTTTATATACGCAAGTGTGTGTGTGTGTGTGTGTGTGTGTGTGTGTGAGAGAGATAAGGGGTGTTCACAGAAACTTTAAAAGGATGCTGACATGTCTAGACATGCAAGACTGAGAGCGAGAGTGCAGAGAGCAACAAGGACATTCACACCTCCTCCTACACCCCCCACACACACACACAGGCGCACACACATACACACACACATCTCGGTGTTCCAGACAATCAACAACCTCAGACAGGGCATCAAGGGCAGGTCCAGCGTGATGTGAATGTGTTTCATCATTCTCAGCAGAAAAAGGAGTAATTGTATTGCCGGCGTGTTGTCATGGATACACTGTTTCCACTGGTAGAATTAGCGCAGTAAAGTGTTGAGGCCTGAGCTGATTACTGGAGCGCGCTCTCCCTCTCACATCCCTCGCACTGCTGCTAACAGCCACCTGCCTCTGTAGCGTAACGTTTCCTCCGCCATACATTTTTAAAAACACCTAGAGCCACAATGGGCCCAGAAATAAACAGAGGCAGAAGGCAGTGGAGGCCCCACGGCTGAGATCTCTCCTATATATAGCCCGGCTCAAGTGCAGCTGCATTAGCATCACAAGTTTCATTACTGCTCTCTTTGAGTACATCTGCAGCCTTCAGTGAAGAAGAGATAAGACAGGGTTCGTACCAAGTCCTGAAAGTTTGGAAAATGCTTAATTTTAACCGTTATGATTTCAAGGTTAGGAATGTGCTTGAATTCGAATATACTCCTTGAAAAATGCTTGATTTTCAACATAATCTGGTCTCATCATCTACACAATCGCTCATGTAAACCAAAAATCTTTTAATATTTAAAATGAAATGATCCTGTCATCATATTTGTTTGTTGTCCCCTGGCATTTATAGTAACAAGAGTCTGGAAATTTTTGGTTTAGGTACCTTGAAAGTGCTTGAATTTTAGTCTTAAAAAGCTGTACGAACCCTGATAAGAGCTCTGATGTAGCTGAGATCCCATCTTGTTACACAGCTCGGGAACTGTATTATTGCTTTTGCACCCACAGGAGAAATTATTTAGAAAATTTTCCAGTGGTAGTAATTTGTAGTCATAAGACAGGTGGATATCTACAGTTGAGTAGCATAATTTTCCCACCTTAAAGCGTGAAGACAGCTGTTCACCCCGTCAGGTGTATTTCTTTATCACTGCTGCCTCTCACTAGTCATCACTGTCAGCGCTTCCATGGAATATTCATGCCTCACCTCTTCAGGGTGTCAGCAGGTCCTTTAAAAGTGTGTCTCTCTTTCTGACTTCCCCAGTCTGTGGCACTCAGCCTCAAGCCCATTTGTTCCATCTGAAGTACATTTAAAAGAAGAACGTTACCAATGTATAGTTTCATTTATTTTAAAAAGCTTAGTAATTTCCTAAATCAGCTGGGCACCGTAGCTTTCAGAAAACGTTACTCAAACAGGAGTAAATCATGCATTTGTCATGGACTATTTTCAGTGGTGGATTAATACACATTTGGTGTTCTTGTGGGTAATTACAGGAGTGTATGGTGTATGCTGGATTAAGATAAACTACAGTGCAAGTAAGGAAAATGTCACCCAGTCAAACGGTGTGGCTCACTGATGTGTTTTTAATAGTTTTTGGATCAATGGAGCTCTATGGCTCAGAGTAATAAGATATATCAGGTTTTGGCTAAAACAGACAATATTTGTCTGTGATCAGTTCATTCTTACTTTTAGTCTTTTCATGGGATTTGTTGAAAATAAGAAAAATGTAGAATATTTCCAGCTTTATTCTTTAAAAAATAGTGAAATGTCACCTACTGCGGGTCTATTTTTATTGATTTTCCTTTTAATCCTCACATAGTGATATTGGGTTGAGGCAGAGCTGGAATGTAAGGCAGACCAAATAGTGATAATGTGTAGTGTGACCACAGCTGTGGGTGGAAAAAGTGAAGAATGTTGATTTTGCATTTCCACTGGGTGACATTCTGACTCATGTATCTTTACTGTTACAATACTACGCGGCAAGGTTAAAACAGTATTGAACCTATAAACATTTCCTGTTGCACTGCTCACTCACATTAGTCCCACAACTGTCATTTGCTACTTTCAGTTGGAGACAGTATAATTTCTTCATTTTCATTATTAATTCAGCCTTAAATGCAATTCAAGATAGCATTGAAATGTTAATATTAAATTTATTTATAATGGCTATTTCTGTTTCTGATAGTCTGGCCTCTTTGTCTGATAGTCCTCCTCATAGAGGATATGCTACTAAACTGTGCATTTAATGAGAATGGAGACAGTCCTTTAAACAAAGTATCTGGGTTCAGTCCCTGAAGTTGACTGGCATCCACACTGCTGATTAGAGCTAGACCAATAAATTAGCTATACATATTATATATTATCGTGAATGTTTGTCTGATGAGTAACAAGAAATTACAACAGAGAAATACCAAACTAAGATTGAGGTTATTTAGAAACTGTAAAATGTTACTGTATAAATATTGTTTGTTTATGTTGAGTATATATAAAAAAACAACACTATTATCATCTCATATTATCATTATCACATTTTTTAAACTCCCAAATACTGGTTGGGCTACACTGCTGATGTGTTTTTGAGTAAGTCATTAAATCCCTACAAGCTTAAGAGCTGCTGAAGTATATCTGAATTTGACCTCTGACCTACCTGTGGATGGTCAAATAAAGGAAAAGGTGTATACGCTTTATTTTAAAGTATGTCATCAGTACTATTTTGGGTCTTTCCCGCCTTAAGAAATAACTTCTGGTGTGTAAAACATTTGAATAAGCTTCACTTCCTCAGCTGAAGTTCCTCACACAAACAGCAGCATAAACTACCAGTAAGTAGTAAAGAATGCAAAGGTCAGAGCGCAGTGATAATAGTCATGTGATACCAAAATCAGCATTCAAAAGAGAACATCTAGAACAGTGTGTGTAACCAACAGTACATCCAGGACATATTTACATTTTCTTCGTTGTCTAGCTCAGCAGTATCTGGATCTCCATTTTAGATGAGCCACAGCCGGCAAATGGTTAGCTATAAATAGACCATTTTAATACTTTATTATAAAATTATTAATGGAAACGGAAACTGGACATTGCAGTGCTGCAGCAGCGTTCATAGCCAGTTTATTTCCACCAGGCTAGACCTGTATGTGGAATACTGCAGTCAGGGGAGAAGAGTTGAAATCTTTATTATATAAATGTATAATAAGTAGTGATGGCATTAGTAGTAATAGTTGTGGTTGTGTGTATTCAGCCATGCTGGTAGCTCTGTGAGGCTAATATTTAGGCCCAGCGATGCTTTGAGCTAAATGCTAACATGCTCACACCTGCTGATGTTTTAGCAGGTATAATGTTTACCATGTTCATCATCTTAGTTTAGCGTGTTAGCATGCTAACATTTGCTAATTAGCACAAAACACAAAGCACAGCTGAGGGTGATGTTAGTAGTTCTGCAGGAATTTAGTCATAAACCGAAAGTTTTGACCTGATGATGGCGCTAGGTGAAAAGGATCTCCAAAGTCATTTTGATTCATCCTCTGGGGATGGGCAAATGGGCAAAATGTCATTGCAATCTATCAAATAGTTGTTGTAGATATTTCAGTCTGGACCAAAGTCGTGGACCAACAGATCGACATTGCCATCCAGGGAGCAAAATCACCAAATTTAGAGATGCATGGTTTTCATTGGACAGCAAGATTTTTTTCGTTTTGTCTGATTTAGTGCAATTGTAGTTCTCAGTTTAATTACTTTATATGTGGTTTTTCATGCATATTGTGATATATATCTGTATTAGGTAAATACTTATATTAATATTGTGATATTGCTTGTAACCATATGACCCATCTCTAAACAATAGTAATAGATTAGTGTACAAATTAAGCTTGTACTCTGTAGTCGGTCTTGTCTTGTTATGGTTTCCGCTGCAGAGACAGTTAAGTTCAGAGTCTGAAGCTCGGCGGCGGTGTGGCAGCAGTCTAGTCTGAAATCTGCAATCTCTGTGGATAAAATAACACATGACCCCTCAACTCACATTATCCTGAGGGATGATCTGTGTGTGTGTGTGTGTGTGTGTGTGTGTTGGAGAGGGGGGCAGAGTAGGTGACTGAATACACAGCTCCATTCATGGTCTACTGTCTCTGGCAGTTCCTACTGTAAAGTGTAGTTTTAAGTAGCTCTTTAGCTCATCGTTGGCTGACGATCACGTAGGATTTCACATGGTGCCAGAGGGCAGAGCGCTACCTTCTGTCTACAGTCCATGATACTGAGACGGATAAACATGATGACATTTCACTTTTTCTCTTTCTCTCTCTCTTCTTTCTCTCTTTGTGTTCCCACAGTTTGGACCAACGTGGAGCCTCGGTCGGTGCCAGTATTCCCTTGGCATTCACTCGTCCCTTTCCTGGAGCCCAGCCAATCAGGAGCGGCTGCCCAGCCTGCTGATGGCCAACAGCTTGTCAATCAAAGCAAAGGTAGCAAATGACCCCACTCCTTTTCTCTGCACAAGACATCATGACTTTGTATCTGGGAGAGGGACATAGGAGGCTAAATTCACTGCTTGTACCCATATATATATATAATATATATTATTAACAAGTATTTCCCACAACATAATAATAATCATAACAGGAAATAGGCCTGTGTTTCTCAAATAACGACTGCCAAAACACTCCAGTACACAGCCAGTACAAATGTTGGTTGGACATACCAGCAGCCAAGTCAGTGTTTCCCAAAACAGTTGCGACTGAACTGCAAATCAGCACAGTTGGTGTTCACACCAATATAATTCCAGTAACATTGTTTTATAACACTATTTATTGACGGGGGTGCTAAAATTTATTCAGAGACTAATTTTGACTGGTGGGCACAGTCAGTAATCTAAATGCATTCCCTTTTCCACATGAGGCCCCATGTTAGGCCTTTAAGTTATCGTTCTTTATCTTTCTTTACTATTTTTTTTAAGCCTGCAATTATTGATTTATCGTTTAGTCTATGAAATGTCAGCAAATAGTGCATACAGTTTGTCAGAGCCCAAGGTCACATCTTAAAATGCTTGTTTTGTCTGAGCAGCAATCTAAAACACAAAGATATTTGATTTGCTGAAATATATGAAAAGAAAAGCAGCAAACCCTTAAATCTCAGAAACCAGAACCAGCTAATTGTTAGCATTTTTCCTTGTAAAATGGTGATTAATTTTCTGTCTGTGACTAATCGATTAATTAACTAATCATTTGAGCGCTAGACTGTTAAATAAACCAGCTTACTTTTTGGGAAATTACAATACTTCATGGCTGGGTCACATTATCAATCTCAAAAGAAAACAGACAGTTTGCTGTTTTAGGATGTATGAGCACAAAAGATAAAACCATCTAATATATAAATAGATGCAAATACTCTTGGCTAAGATATAATGTCCTCAATAATTAAAGCTAGTCTGTATAAACCCAGTAAAAAGAAGCAAGCTCACTAAATGGCTACAATAAACTTTAAAAAAACAAAAAAAACATTGTCAACAAAGATTTAATGACAAAATACTTCTGTAATGTACAGATGTAGTCACTACACTAAACCCATGAGGGAACATTTCCTTTATATGTAATAAGTCTTCAACTCTATACGAAGTATTCTTCTTACTACTGCAACAGATTATTACATAGATGTAGTCAGAGCTTCTCACACCTCCCACGGTCAGTTGGCAAGAATACAGCTATCCATCAACGAGCTGCATGCAGGGTAGCCCTGCGTTTACACATATGGCACTGTTACTTACTTTCATAACGCTTTTCACTAACAGGCATAAAAACTGCTTTTATTTTTCAGAGCCTCGCTGCGGTGTGGCCCTGGTGAGTGACGGGCGGACCGGCCCTCCAGACCTAGAGAGGGGATCACCGTCATGCCCTCCCCCGACCAATGACAATCCCCCTACAGACAGGGGCGGGGCTGACAGCGAGACAGAGAGCGATACAGATGACCCGTAAGTGCAAAGTAGTTGTTTTTTATTGTTTCTTAACAGATTTTTTCCTCCCCCCTGGTGTTATCAAGATCAGAGAGCTTATCACGGTGCTTCAGAATACAACAGTGTAGTGCTCAGCAGTGCATTTTGTGTTGGTTGTTAAAGTCCAGCAGCGGCTACGGGCGGCACATGAAATCAACAGAAGAAGAGGAAGAAGCACAGTAAACAAAAGATTTGATTTAAATTCAGTAATGCTGTGGCACATTGACCACATTGTGAAATGAGGCCCGTCCACCAGTCAGACACAGGAAGCAGCCAGACAAACGCTGATCTAATTTAAGTCTTGTTCACATGCAAGTGCAGTCATTTATATCTGTCTATTATTCACATATAAACTCACTGACTTATTGAGGTGGGATGTCAGTCAGTTTATTTAGCAGCACTGCAGATACTGTTTCATTAACGTAGTATCTAGGAATTTGTTCTTATGTAAACTGTCATTAGCAGGCACTATATTCCTGATTTGATACCTACTTTAACTACTGAGGAAACTTAAAGTCTTAATGTTCATTTGCAAAATTATATATATCCATTTAGAAAAAATAGTCTGTAGCTATATTTCATAATTCCATATGCTTAAAATATGGAGAAGCACAAAAAAACAAACAATAATGTTGTCAACAAAGTTCTTAAGTTAACTTTCCGTCCTTTAAAAGTATCATAACTTGTTTTGGTGATACTTTTAAATGTAAACTCATTTTGAGCTAACACTTGTGTTTCCTCTCTGCGACTCTGGGTATGACTCCGTAGAAGGCAGATAGTAACTGTAGATTATATCAGACACACTTTGTCAGTGCAGTTTGAATAGCCAGCTTTAAAACTCTGCAGGATGCTACGCCTGGAACAGGTGCGCTGAAATCCACCTCTGACAGCAAAATTCAAAAGAAACAAACAACAACAAACAACTTTTCTACCAGCTGCATCAGTATGTGTGTCTGGCAAGAGTTGTACAGTCTGTGCTTGCTCATTCCAGTCTCAGGCCTGCGTCTCTGCGTCTGTCTGGGTTATTGCTCTTTCAGAATGACTCAGACGGGCTGCGTGGCTGTCTGGCTGGTAGCGCGGTTTTGAATGTTTCAGGGTCACTTTGCTCACAGTAATGGCAGCTCTGTTTGGATCCACAAAAAAAATAAATGCTTCAGCGATCTCTGAATGTTGCAGTGGTTACACCTGTTATCTGCCTACATCTCAATGGAGAGACTAATGGCATTAATAAAAACAAAGTCGAGACATTTCACAAGATTTGACCTCCATTTATTAGCTGTTTTACTCTGCTTGTTCAAACCATAGACTGTATATAAAGATGGACGACGCGTCTCCACTTCCTCCTGCTGTACAAAAATGAAGCCAAAATATCCCGGGTACGGGCGCTGCCATCTTGTGCTGGTGATGTCATTTGGAGCCAGAGTCTGCGCAGTAGTGATCCACCGTGGAGCCGCGGTATCGAGGTCCCGCCCATACACCCGCCCGAACCAGTCGCGAGCACATCACAAAGTTGTCAATCGTGTCGCCAGAGAAGTGTGTCAGTCACGTTGCCAGCAATAGTTTGCTGAAGATGCTCAGTCATCCTCCTGTCACCATATTATGTCTCCTGTGATGGTTCCTGATGTTTCTCACTACACAGAAGGCTTTTACACCACCCACACCGACACATTTGCCCATATGCCCATAAACATGCATACAAATAGCACATCTGACTTAACCCCAACCAAACTCTCAAGTAACCCCAGTGTTACATTGTATTTTGATGTGATGTTGTGTTTTTTGTCTCGTGTCCCACGTCTTAATTTCTCCCTTCATGGACACTGTGCGTGTTACTCTTTAGCCTTTTTTGTTTATATAATCCTTGCTGTATATAATAAAAGGGCTTTCGAAAACTAGACAATAAAGTAGAGTCAGATGTTCTGTCTGCCGGCTCACAGTTTCAAAAGACTTTTCTAGTGGTCATAAACTATTATGCTCACAGTTTAAAGAGTTTTCTTTCCAGTTGTGCCAAGAAAACACTAATCCAAGTTTAGTCACCACTGATTTATTAGACAGTTTTGCTAATAGTCGGGAAGTCTCTGGTGTATGTTTCAAAGAAAATTGCACAAAAAAGTTTTTGTAAATACTGATTGGCTGATTGTTTGTGTCTGGGAGGCACTGGTTCGTTTTGTTGAATCTCTTCTTTTTTCAGTATCTGTCTTGATTTATGTTTTATTATTAATGTTCTCTGCAAGTGTCCTCACTAATATAAACTGTACTATTATTGAACTAATAATAAGAATTTGTATACAAACTAACGTCTGTTTTACGACTCAATTTCTCAGATGGCTGTAACACAATAATAATTCAAACTTAACCCAGTTTGTGACATTTGTGACAACATTTTTATTTGCTTTTTTTATTTACTCTCTGTCTGGTTGCTTTTTCCCAGAAACCTGCCTCGCAAAGAAGAGTGTAATTTATTAGTAGTAGAAACAGCAGTTTCTCTGAAATTAGCTGAATAAATACTCAGTAGTTGCATGCACAGTGATAACAACCAGCTGAACAGATAAAGAAAAGTGCGTGCATTACATTAACAGCAAATGAAATGAAAAGAAAGTCAGGGCCGTGTGTTGCTGAATCAATAAAAAAACAGGTGTCTGCAGGTAACCACTATAATCAAAAGGCACATTTTTTGTGGTTTATGCAGCATAACATGTCATGCTGGTTAAGTGCTTACTGTACATCAAATAGACATTCATGGAACTTTGTCATCAGACCAAAAAGTTGTGAAATACATTAAAAACATTTAGATCAAACCAAGAGTAGACTCCACACTCTTTTTCACTGTATCTTAAATAAATGAGGACCATTTTGTCTTGAATTCCTCCCTAAATCCTTCTCAACCATTTAGCCTTGTTATTGCCCTGAAAGTCCCTCACAGTGAGGAATCTCCCCTGACACTCCGTCTCTTGTGGACTCACAGTTTCACTTTTTTCTGTTGTTTGTGAATGCAGGTTCTCCCCGGGTGTGGCCAATGATCCGGCGCCCTCCACTGGCCCCATGAAGAGACGCACGCAGTCCCTCAGCGCCCTGCCCAAGGACGGAGACAGGAAGGTCGGTCCACCATGTAGACAAACAGCCGATCAGGAGAAAAGGCGAAAAGATGAATGCGTATTAAATGTCACTTCTACAGCTTACCGTCAATGTCTAAACTTCCTGTCCTCTTCCAAACCCCAACCAGAGGGAGAAAGACCACATCCGCCGTCCCATGAATGCATTCATGATCTTCAGTAAACGCCACCGGGCCCTGGTTCACCAGCGACACCCCAACCAGGACAACCGGACAGTCAGCAAGATCTTGGGGGAGTGGTGGTACGCTCTAGGGCCCAACGAGAAGCAGCAGTACCACGATTTGGCCTTCCAGGTAAAGATTCTCTCTAAAATTCTTTAATTGGCTCTTATTTTCTTATAATTCTTCACTTTACAGTTTGTTTTGCATTGTCGGGGTTGAAGGGTACAGTCAAGATTCTTGTGTGAATTGATCAGAATGTTTTCAGCAAAATATTGCTTTCAAATAAATGAGCAGTTTACTACTAATGACCAGTATGTGAGAGCTTTTAATTTTGTGCTCTAGACATCCAGTTTCACCAACAGCAATAGCAGCTTGTCTGGAATTAGGTGATGAAAAACCAGGTAGTTTTCATGAGCAGTGAAAGGCACCACGGGTGAACTACAGAGACTCAAACTGCATCAACAGAAAATTAAAGACCCTCTCCTCTTCCTCCAGGTGAAAGAGGCCCACTTCAGAGCCCACCCAGACTGGAAGTGGTGCAACAAGGACCGCAGGAAGTCGCTGTCAGAGGGCCGTGGGACACCAAAGGAGCCACGGGAGAGGAGCATGTCAGAGAGCATAGGTGTGTGTGTGTGTGTGTGTGTGTGTGTTGCTTAGCATTGATTAGCATTTTTCAAGCCAATGCACAAAATGGCTTTTACAAGAAAAACGTCTTCTGCTTTGAACCTCTCTGTTTTAAATCCTGCAATAATTTAAAATGCATTCCCTATACATACAATACTGTAATTATAAAAAACCTTGCACTGATTTTCATTGCATGTTGCAGGCATTTTGCTGATGCTCTTAGACAGAGCGTCCCACACCGAAGCTTCCACTTTATGGAACTGGTTCTAAGTTTTATTGATCAATTCCATGGTGATACACTGTGATATTTTATCTTTGCTCAGAGTCTTTCTCCTCTCTTCTCCAGATCCCCATCCAGAGTCCCAGGTGCAGGAGGGGAAGGGAGGAGGCTCGGGCTGGTCAGGGGGATTGGAGCGTCGAGGGGGGCTGTTTGTGGGGCAACACATCCGTCCCCGAGCCTTCTCCCAGAGTGCCGTGCACACCCTGGAGCAGAGGGAGAGAGAGGGAGACCTGGAGAAGGTAGGAGGTTGTTAATCTGTTGCTCAAAGGCAGCAAACAGACTCGGGAGATTTAAGAATGTGAGCAAACTGTTCCAGATCTCTAGCTAGTTTCATCTTAAAGCTAGAGAAAGTTAAAATCATGTGCTTTCAGTTGAGTCAAGAGTACAATTCAAGCACACACAAATTGACTGCATCTAAGAGAACAAAGAAAAATGCAACAAATAAAAAATGCAGAACATAAAAGCAACTGAAGTAATTCTTCGAAAAACAACAGGGCCACTGCTTGTGTGTATGTGAGCGCCTACGCACCAACATGTGTGTGTATTCACAGACAGCAGACGTGTGTCCTTCACACTGAAGAGCATTATGGTTGAACCGTACAACTGAAAGCACGCTGTTCAAAAACAGTTCAAATGGACTCTCTTTGTTCTTTGTGTGAGGGCTGCTGAAAACCCACTGAAAGCTCTGGGGGAGCTCAGCCTCCAACTTCAAAGGTTTCACTTTCTACTTTTTTAGTGCCTTTGAAGGTATGAGACTGTAGTGTTTGCCGCTTCGCTCCTAACCACAGAGGGATTGGCCTGCATGTAGCTCTTTTGTTTTGAAGGCATTCATTTAATGCTGGTGGCAAAGCCATATATGTATGTATGCTTTGATAATAACTATATTACTTCTGTGTGAATTGTTGTTTTTAAGTACTTACTTCTTTTTAGTTTTAGGTTTATAATGTCCTTCAAAAACATGAAGTGTCCTTCAAAAACATATTGTCTGCAGCAACTACCCAGACATTTAAAAAAAATAATTTTAAACTGTAAAATGCCTTTCGTCTTTTTCTTTTCTTCACTGTGTCAGGATGACGGGGCGAGTTTGTTTCGCCACCGGCCCCTGCCTCAGTCCCTGTACCAGGGTGGGGTCAGCGAGGACGTGACCAGTGACGAAGAGCGCATGGTCATCTGTGAGGAAGAGGGGGACGATGATGTCATGGGTGAGTTAGCTGAGTGGTCTAGTGGTGGTTAGAGAGGCTGTTACATCACCGCAAAGTCGTAGTTTCAGTTACCACAATGATCATTGTGTCTTTAAAAAAACTTTAGCCTTCTTAGTCAGAATGACAATGTCAGCAAAACACATAAAAGCTAAAAAAAAAGTAGCTGTGTGACTCATCTGGTCAGCCCCAGCCCCAGACTGTTAATTCCAAGTGTTAAAATATAGCAATAACAATAGCAGATCATTGCCTATTTGTTGGTGATATTTGTGGTTTGAAGTCTTTCCAAAATGTTTGTCCAGACACCATCAGTGTTGCTTCACTTGCTCTGATTGCAAATGAAAGCACTTACAGGGCAGAGTTGAAAGTATAATGTGTGTTTAGCCCCTTTTGTTGAAATGTGTTAAAACACTAACTTCTGAAATCCATGTCTCACTCTCAGAGGATTCCTGTCCTGAAGGCTCCATTGACCTCAAGTGTAAAGAGAGAGTGACGGACAGTGATGAGGACGAACCAGATGGACAGGTAGCTGCAGTGATCTTCAAATAACTTGAATTACTCTCCAGAGTGGACTTCACTTTAAATCAGATTTTACTGGGCGACCATGTTTTGTACTGGATATATACAATATAAAGGAAGTGTTTTTGATTTTTATCAGTACTTGTTTCTGATCTGTATATAGTCTCTGCATCAAGGAATCGACTACAGGGTACCAGATTTAGTAAAAATCTGCACTGCAAAAACATATTCTGTTTATTAAAAACTTAATCTGGGTCTTCATCAGCCACATAAGTTAGGTACTGATGCAGCTCGATTTACAGGGTAGAGCCTTGAAGAGCTGCATTCATATCAGCAGTGTAATTCTGCATGTAAGGCATCATATCGTTGGTGGTTTAATTTAAGCTTTTTAGTTTCTGAAGCCTTTTATTGCCATCAAGCATTAAAAACCTGCAGATTTTTTTACTGAAAGTTGAGAAACTGAAGAAGAGCGGAACTTTACATAATAACTTTCCCGGCTTTGATCTCTCCCTCTCTCCATCTCTCCGTCTATCTCTTCCCTCCAGCATGGCTTCCAGCCAGTGGCTCGCTCCTCTCTCCCCTCCTCCTCTCCCTCCATGCCTCACTCCGACTCCACCTCAGCTAAAGGGAATGGAGGAGGAGGAGGAGGAGGAGGAGGAGGTGGTGGTGAAGAGGGCTCTGAGAGGAAGAGAAAGAGAGGTGCAGACAGAGGAGAGGAGGGGAGCGAGGGAGGATCCAAGAGAGAAGAAACAGCAGCAGGTGGAGGAGAAGGAGGTGGTGGGCAGGGCATCGCCTCTCTGTCCATCGCAGGCTCAACATCCAGCACCCAGGCTCCCCTCGCTTTGGCCCAGCAGGGTTTGACCCAGGTCCTCGGCACCGTCCGCATGGCTCCCACTATGGTGACCAATGTGGTACGACCCATCGCCAGCACGCCCATCCCCATCGCCAGCAAGCCAGTGGAAGGAGCCGTCACCCTCAGCTCCCTGCCCCAGGACAAAAAAGCCACTCTCCTGATTGGAGGAGGCGGACCTCAGCAGCTGCCAATCACCGCAGGGGGTGGGTACATGTCCTCATCCTCCTCCCCCGGTCCAGTCAGTGTAACTCCTTTGGGGGGCAGCAGCCTGGTCACTAGCCTAGTCCTTGGAGGGTCCTTATCTGCTGCCCAACCAATGCAGCTCCTCACCCCCTCGCAGCCGCACGCACAAACCCCCCTACCTGTCCTCCAGCCCCAAGTCTACCCCAATGCCGCCACCTCCTCTCTCACACCTCCCGCCGGCCCCAAGCCACTAGCACAGGTCCAGTACATCGTGCCTACCGAGAGCCCCTCCTCCCCTCAACTCACCCACCAGCAAATTCTCTCCCTGCCCACCAGTGGCGCCCTGCCCAATGGCATGCACTCGGGGGCGGGAATCAGAGTTGCGTCAGTCAGCCCTGGGACCAGAGGTGAGACAGAGAGCAAGATTGGCTGACAAAAAAGAATAAATCAGTTTCGTCTTAGTGTTTTCACTGGTCCACTGAAAAGTGAAAAAAAGTCTTTATTTAATTTCTCTTCTCTTCTTTTTGCTGTAGTTCTCTTCCCTTATTTCTTATTAATCATCTCCACGGGATGCACTGAAAATAGATTTGATTGGCTTACATAAACGGGAGATAAATGATTGACAGGAGAAACACTGTTGACATGAGTATGAGAGCCCGCCGCCCACCCATGTCTTAATCACTCTCTATTCATAAGAGTCAGAAGCAACAGAACATTGTTCCACCTTGTTATCAGCGAGGAATTTCACTATTATCAGTATCTGAAGTGTCCTCTCTGTCTCAGTGTGTCTCCACCCACCCGTCGCTCCTGTGCTGTCCTCACCTCCCCTCTTTTGGCTCGATTCATCTGTTTCTCACACTGAGTGTTTTAATTCTCTCTCTCTCTCTCTCTCTCTCTCTCTCTCTCTCTCTCTCTCCTTCTCACTCATTAGTCCAAACCCAGTCGCCTGTCTTGCAGAGCAAGATGTTGGTTCCCATGGCAACAGTGAGAACAGGGTCTACTCCTCCTCATCCTTCCATTTCCCTGGTCGCGCCGCCTCTTCCCGTGCAGAACGGCCCCACGACAGGGAACAAGGTAAGAATGTCAGCACGATAACTAAAACTAGTGTCAACAGCATCAAAGATAAATACACGCCACCCTGTTTGCTGACAGCTGACAAGGTAGTTAAATCCACAACAGCATCGGCAGCATTAAATCCAGACAGGACGACACACGTTCCTGATAGGAACAAAGTAGATTACAGAAGGACGTGTGGTGAAAACTCTGTGCTGCGATCTTTATCCATTTTTGATTGGTCTGATTCAGGACAAAACAGTTAATTGATCATTCAGTGGACAAAAAATGAATTGATAATCGAGTCAACCGATCATTTAAGTCATATTTCACTGTTACTTATTAACTTAAAAAAGATTAATCAATTAATCAAAACAATGAAATGAAATGAGACATGAAATGAAAGTAATTGCTAGTTGCAGCCCTTTTATTCAGAAGGGACCAGTTGCTTTAACGAAGTGCTAGAATTGTTCTGAGGATCATAAAACCACATTTGATATTTATAAGTTTGTCTCACTGGATACACAACAAATAAATGATTCAATTTCAGATGTGTATCTCTAGAAAAAAGCTGAAATTCGGGGTGTATTTTTAGATTGTTGGTGAGAAAATGTGTTTTCCTGCCACCCGTAGATCATCCAGATCGCTCCCATGCCTGTGGTCCAGACCAATGTTCACCCTAGCGGCGCAGCGGCATTGCATCCTGGGAGCACCTTTCCTGTTTCCATGGCAACGGTGATGGCTCCCGGTGCCGCGCCCCCACACACTGTTCTTCTGACCTCTCCACCCACCAGGTCACTAACACCTGAACGACAGCAACATATACCCGCTTTTATTCTCCTCAGTTACTGCTTCAGCTGGTCAGAGATCCTTCTGAGATGCTGTCGGATTCGATTTTAGCCAGGTCGTAATGTTAATTGTACTTAATGTGCGGTAAAAAAATAAAGAAAGAAAGTCAACACTCACACTCACACATTTTGACACCACATCATCCCTTGGAGCGATGTGAACTATGATACTAACTGTAAAAACTTTAAACGTCCTTTTCTCAAGTTTTTAGAGAGGGGTAATAGAAAATATACTTACATTTGGCCACATTGATCAAAGGTGGTTTTCTTTAAAGCTGAAAAAATTAGTTGATTAGTTATTTGACAGAAAATTAATCAACAACATTTTCTATAAATGAGATAAAAAGTCATTTTTTTTAACCAAAAAAGCTCCAAATGTACTGGTTCCATCTTTTCTAATGTGAATATTTGCTGCATTTTCTTTCTCTTTTTTTGTTTTGTTTTCTATCATAGTAAACTGTATATCTTAAAGTTTTAGACTGTTGGTCAGACAATACAAGCAATTTTAAGTCAGTTTGGGCTTTGGGAAATTGTGATTTGTGTATTTTCCAGTATTTTTTGACACTTAGACCAAACAATTATTCAATTAATCAGAAAGTAATCAGCAGAATAATCAACAGTAAAAATGATCGTTAGTTGCTGCCCTAGTTTTTTAACTTTGCATATTTGCAAGCAGACAGATATCTGTTGTATCATCTATAATTCGTCTCTATTGTATCTGTGTTGCTTAATGAACCATAGAAGTTAGTAAGCTGCTCAGGTCATTATTGACTTTTTTGATTTGTAATGTTCAGCTATATTCAGCTTTGACACTCAAGACTCTTCTCTCCTTTAGGATCACCTATGTCCAGTCTGGCCCAGGCGTTACCATGGCAACGCCCCAACAGGCCACACCCGCTCCAACCCCTGCGTATCTCCCATCATCTCTGGCAACCCTGGGCTTCACCGCCGTCGCCCCGGCCGGGCAAACCCTGGTTCAGCCGATCATTGGTCAACCGCCACTGTTAGCTCCAGCCCCGCCCCTGAGCTGTCAGTCACAGACCCCTCCAGGTCAGGCCTCGGGAACCGCTGGTCGTCAGGTAAAGAGGAACAGAGAACTGTACAGTGCTAGTACCAAAGACTTTTTAACCCTTGTCATGTGTGGTCATGACGAAAATTTGAAAACTGAAATGTCAAAAGAAGTTACTAGGTGAATTACATTTACATTAAAAGTTGTTATGAGTTTGTATTGTCCTGGTTTGATTCAAAAGGTCATTTGTAGACATATGAAGGTTACTGAAGTCAGTGCTGAGCATTAGCGGTTGAGTCAGTTTATCTTTTCAATACAACTACTGTAGATTTAATTTCCTGATTTCACAAAATGTCCATGTTTTGCAAATGGTGTATGAATTAATTAAACCTCTAAGTCTCTTGCAATAAAGAGTGCACAATTTAAAAAAATTTAAAAATCAATTGTATTTGGTGGGAAAGGGCAGGAGCACATCCAGCTCCAGAGGCAGCGGGATTAAAGGTGCTAGATTTAGCATTCTGGCATCGATAAATCATCACTACATTTGTTGTGAGAAATTAGGGAAATTACTGTAAACAAACAAGAGAAAATATTGGCCTCTACACTACATAATTACATTGTGTGGCACCAGTTTTGGAAACTACTGGGCTGATTTACAGCACAAAGATTAGTTTACTTTGTGTAATTAAACAAAATCTAATTTTACTCTTGGAGTAACAAATAAATTGAATTCCACTTCCACTCTCCTCTCTGCATAGTCTCTGCTTTAGCTTACCTTCTCATGACATATTCACTCTTTTTCTTGCTTCAAAACAAACAGGTGAAACCAGGAAAGCCTCCTCTGCTCTTCTACTGAAAAATAACACACAAAATCTCTTTTTTACTGACTGCTTGCATTGCTGTCTTCTCCATCAGGTACTAACTGCCATCTACCCTGCACCAACTGTTGCTCTGGCTACTGGCGTGGTGTCAGTGACAACCGCAGTGGCCGCCCAAGCCCAGGACGTCATAAACCCCTCCTCTCCGTTGGCGACGGGGGTGCAGGGTTCAGTGGTGACGACCCCTCAGCCTAACGTGGCAGTGAAGGTGGAGCCGAAGGTAGAGGTGAAGAGGGAGAGCCAGCTGGATGAGGATGGGGGACACGGGTTGTCGAGCTGTGCTGTCAGCTCCTCATTGGCCACCTGTATGAGTAATATCATAGCAGGTAACGCTCCACTGGTTTTGTCTCATTGGGTTTTTTGTCTTATTATTTAGTCGAGTGTGGAGCCTTAGAAATCTTCTTGAATCTCTTCCCTTTTTGCCCTAAAATCTAAACAAAATAACAACATCAACATGAACCCATCATACATGCGATTGGGGTAAAGTTTCGTTGGTCTTCACTTTCAATTTTCAAGACTGAAAAACATGGTGTTGCAGGATTATGAGATATTTTCTAAATTGTCCACTATGGGAATCAGTTTCTCTTTACATTTAAAGTGTAAAAAGGAGCCGTATTGTTGCAGAATCTGTTTTTCAGTGAATGTTTTCCGGATTAAAATCTTGTAGTGACACTGAGCTTTCAGGATTAAGACTGACGCTGTAAGAAAAGTTGCAGTGTTCACCTTTTAAACAAGTGAGATAAACAAGCATAAATACAGTCAAAGTTTGAAATGATCTTTATCTGTTCCAGTCAAAAAAGAGGAGGACATCAGTCTGTACATCAAAGAAGAAAATCTGAGAGATGGACACAGCAGAGAGACACGAAGCGAGATGGACAGAGAGCGAGAGAGAGGGATGAAGGAGAGCAGTGAAAAGAAGGGAGGCAGGGAGACGGACAGAGAGGACCACAGCATGAGCGACAGCAGCAAAGAGGTGAGAAAAGCTGGATATCTGCTCCATTCATTTAGTCGTTTCTCTCATTGAACCACACACTTCTTGAAGCTTTGGTTAAAGATCTTTAGAGGCCTATTTAAACAGTCTTAGGTCTGATTTTTTTGTCTCTTCTTTGTCTAAGGAATTCAATTCAATTTTATTTATATAGCGCAAAATCATAAAAGAAGCTATCTCAGGGTACCTTTCATAAAGAGCAGGTCTAGACTGCACTGTTTATAATAGGAAGTCAGGGAAACTTATAGAGTATAAATATATACCAGCAAACCAGACTGTTCAATCCTTTAGAACTTTTCTGAGGAACAAGATTACGGAGACATGAGACATGCTAACAAACAGTCCTTCAACAATCAGTCCATGTCCTGATAAACAAAGATATCTTGCAGGTAAAATGGAGGAATAACCAAGACAAAAAAAAACCTCCTTTCCATCTATTTCAACACAGGTCATGTGACAGACTTAAGCTCTGACTTTGACTACAGAAAGTCATGGGTAAAGTTAAGGAATCGTATGCCAGGGCTGCAATGGGACCCCAGTTTCACCAGACTTTCCCTCAACTCTCTCACTCTCTTCCCAGGCTGGACCTCGCTCCCCTCCTCCACCACCCTCAGGTTTGGACCCCCCTCCCCCTCCCCCTGCGGATAGAGAGCCCCCCTCTTCCTCAAAGAAGACCAAGTTCCGACCCCCGCCGCTCAAAAAGACACCCGACTCTCTCGAGAAGTAAGTGGGACAATATTGGCACTAGAAGGAATTAGCTGAGGGAACTTCACATTAGTTCTTGCATTTTTTTTATTTCATCAAACACATCTGAGTGGGTTTGGTGTCTAAAGGAAGCTCAAAGTTTTAGAATTTGTTGAGTGACATGAAATGAGTAACTACCTGTGAATGAGGAACTGAAATTGAATGTAAGACGTAAGTGTTTTGTTGTAATTTAAGCCCAGTCGCGCCTTTCATTGCAAGACAGAGCTTTATTTAGTCCAGAGCCATTTCCTATGATCAGACTTCAGTTATGGCTCTCGTAGAATCAGTGCCAAAGCAAAATAAAACAAGTCTGCCCAGTCCTTCTGGCTTTTTGGTCGTTGGAAGACAATGTTCTCTCTATTTTAACAGTTTACATTTTCTCAAGCTGAGAGAGCTCACATAACAGTAGCTGATCTTCTGTAATTATGGCGTGAAGCAGCTTGAAGATGAGATACAGCGCCCTGGAGAGGGCTCCATTTGTTGACTTTATTTAACACTGACTTTCACACATAGCGGCATCTAGCTCCATTTTTAGTTTGTGACCAAACCTCCAACTTCATAAAACTGTTGTGGAAACTCTTTGTTTACTGAATGTGAGTGGGCGGAGTGCTCACCCTTTATATTCTTTATTTAGACAGTATGAGAGTGGTGGTGAAGCCACAGAGAAGAGAAAGCCCTGGCAGAACTCAGCCCTAAGGCATGAGAAATGTGCCCACATTCAGAGGACATCCCTTGATATTTTAACCACCAGATTACTGGACTGACTGACACGACCACTATGTTCTGTGTGTGCAGGGTCTTGTCGGAGACGTACTTTGAGGAGCGTTTTGCTGAGCTTCCAGAGTTTAACCCAGAGGAGGTCCTTCCCTCGCCCACTCTGCAGAGTCTGGCCACCTCACCAAGAGCCATCCTGGGAAGCTACCGCAGGAAGAGACGTAACTCCACCGGTGAGATGCAGAGAGAGAGAGATACTTTGATCCAAAGAAATACCTCAAGTGATTTATAACAAATATACAATGAATTACATTTTTAACAGCGCAAGCTTTTTGTTATTTGGAGATTTTTTTGGGATCTTCTAACTGTTTCTCCTCCTCCTTTTCTTCTTCTTTGCTCTTTCTCCTTGATCTTTATAACCTCATTGTCCTCTCTAAATCACCTTTACATTTCATCACTCCCTGCTCCTCTACCCTGTCCTCTTTTCCTGTGTCCCCCTTCATACTCTGATATCCCCCTTTTTCCTCCATATTCCCTTTCTTTGTCCTTCACATGTCATGTGTCTAGAGCTGGAGGTGGCAGCAGAAGACCCTGGCTCCCCGAGGAGGAAGACTCGTCGTCTCTCCAGCTGCAGCTCGGAGCCCAACACCCCCAAAAGCGCCGCCAAGTGTGAGGGAGACATCTTCACCTTCGACAGACCAGGTACAGCAGGTACATCAGGTGCAACAGCTGCAGAACTGCTCCAAATGGTGTATTGAAAGTGATACGATGTTCCCCTTGTTCAACCAGGTACAGAAGGAGAGGATCTTCTTGGAGATTTGGACCGGGTCCCCTACTCGTCTCTGCGTAGAACTCTGGATCAGCGTCGCGCCCTGGTCATGCAGCTGTTTCAGGAACATGGTTTCTTTCCCTCAGGTAAACCAACAGTAGAGACACAGCTAAATGAAATGGAGATTAATTAAATATTTGACTTTTATTTAACTGTACAGACAAACCTTACCTCAGCTTAAAAGGTCTGTTCCCTCATTATAGCTAAAAAGTAATACTCACATACTGGAAGAAAACTACTGTCCCAACCATTAAATATGTGGCTGAATGACAAATTAATACCTTACATTTAGAGAAAATTGTTATACTTTAAAAAACAAACTCTCTCAATTTGATAGAATTTCAAACCCCAGGTTGAAATTAGACAACAATCCACAATCATTTACAGTATCGTACAAATATGAATTTGGGTGGTTAGACTGGGTGACGTTATCTAGGCTCTTTGTAGCCTTTTCTCCCTCCTCAGTTTATTTTGTTGTTAGTACTGTTCCTATGTTTTTACATAACTGATTGAATGTCAAGTGGATACTGTAAAAGCTCATGCTCTGACTTTAAAATCATTAAACTGAGCAACAACGGTATCATTGTGACACAAACTACTCAATAAATACAAAAAAACTACACACAACATGCAGCAATTGTAGCCTTAAAGAATATCATACAGGATATATGGTAATATTTGATTTGATTATATAGTTTTTTTAACAACTGCTCTATTTCCTTTCTCCCTTATTTCACTCTTTCCTCCCCTTTCCCTCCTAATTCTCTCACCCTCTTTAGCTCAGGCCACCGCAGCCTTCCAGGCGCGCTACTCAGACACCTTCCCCACCAAGGTGTGTCTGCAGCTGAAGATCCGCGAAGTCCGTCAGAAGATCATGCAGACGGCCACGCCCGGAACCCTCGAGCTTGGAGGGTCGGCCGAAGCCAACCTTGCCCCGCCCCACAGCTCCTCTTTCAATCAATCAGCCCGGGAGGACGGAGGGGTGGAGCACCAAGGAGACAAAGGCCGGAGCCCCGAGGAGCCGAAAAGCGAGGGATCCTAAGCTGGAGAGGATGACGAAGTGGAAAAATCAAGGAAAAGAAGAAGAGAGAGGAGTGTGTCATCCCTGCAGAATAATCTTGTATGTGTTGAACCAGTACTATGAATGGCTCCAGCGGGATCCGTTCTACTGGCACTCATCGCCACCAGACCTGGGCATAAATACATTGAATATGGTCACAAATATTCAAACTACTTAAGGTGCGCTTGATTTGTCTAATCAAACATTTAAAAAAAAAAAGCCTCAAAAGTGGACGAATCACATGCAAGTCCTGATGAGTTAAGTGCTTCTTGTAGTGTTGTTTTCCCTTTTTTTTTTTTCTTTTCAAGTATGCAGAATATTTTCAGTTAACACTTTGCCCAGGTCTGCTCTCAGCACATTTGTACAATAGTTTGTAGTTTGACACACAAACTCTGTGGTACACGCTCTCTATCTCTCTGGCACGCACACACACACACATACACACAAACCATGGTGCATATGTAATCTCCAGCATGCACATGATCCCACTTAAACACACACACACACACACACACACCCTTACCAAATCAGACTGTTACTCCTGGTTGGCAGTCCCCAGGAGCCGCCACCAAGGACCATGACACACAAAGGCACTTTGTCACTTATTGTGCAGATGCAGTTTGCTGTTGCCAGCCAGCCAGACAGCCCTCAGATGCCATTAACTTGACCTCCTTCTCGCCCTTCCACTCCTCAGCACAGTGGTTGGGACACAAACACAACCCCAACGACCTCCACTAATATTCCACAGCCCCTCGATGCTGCAAGACAGACAGCACACACACACACACACACACATACAGTATACGCACACACACACACACGCAGTGCATGGACACATCTGTGCAGTGTGAGCACTCGTACACAAACATAGTCAAACCTGGTCTGACCAAGCCATTGGCCTGCACAGTTTTTAGTGATTGTAGTGAGAAGAGAAACTGAAAGCATGAAACCTATTCGCTCCTGAAAAACAAAAAGAAGGCAGGAGTTGGGATGTAGTGTGACCAATCTTTGCACCTTCAGTTATTGCCATTATGAAAGACTGAGTCCTCATTGGCGGGAGCTGATTATATATGTCTGTATGTCTGTTGGGGTCCCTTCCCCAAAACCTGTGTGAACAGGCACCGTAAAGAGATTATGTAAAGAGACTATTGGTTGGCTTTGAAGAATCAACGTTAAGTTCGACACTGACCGGCTCCCAACAGAGCGAAGAGAAAAGGCAGAAGAAGAAACTGGACGATGTTCATTGGATGAAAGATTCATATTCCAACTATAGGAAGACCGATAATAATAGTGAATAAGGACAACAACAACACCAACATGACAAGCTTACCAACAGAGAGAAAAAGTAGAATTTTAACCAAACTTCTCTGAATCTCCCAGTGGATATAATGTTGCTTTCTCTCGTTATCGTTGCCGTGGAAATAACCAGTTTTACCGTGGCCTGTTTTTCTCTCGTGGCTTGTGTTTCTTCTCCAGCATAAAAAAATCACAACAAAAAAAAACTTTGGACAAAGAAGGGGACAAAATCAGTCTGTGGCCCCCCTACTTTTAATTGTACCTGGGGCGGTTCTCTCCCCCCCCCCCTTCCCTCCTCTACGATTTCTCACCAGACACAGAAGTGGGGGAGCAGGGGTGTTTGTCGTTTTGTAAAACGCAGAAATCAGGTGTTTGCACAATTTGTGCGGCCCTTCTCGTCTGGGACCGCCGCAAGTAAAATCAGGAAAGTATTGTTTTTAGAGATTGTTTTAGTAGAAAAAATAATAACCTTGTTCCGTATGTTATCAACCACCTTTTTCCTCCCCTTGTCCTCCCTGCTTTTACCCTCCTTTTAACCCATTCCTCCTCAGTCCTCTCCCTCTTCTTAAGCTCCCTCCTCAACTGTCGCCCTCGACCCCTCAAGTGTTGTTAGAAAGTGCCCTTAAGCACTGGTCCCGGGTCAAGCGCTATGTAGCTCAGGATGGCTCTGGTTAGGGGTTAGTTCAGGGAAAGCAGATCCTAGACCAGCCCTGGAGGGCAGTCTCTGGAGCCCTCCCCTCTTCCCTCTCTTCTCGACACTTTATCCTTTCCCGTCAAATGGTGCAATAGGACATTTATTTTTTTGGAAATGGGTGGGTTATTTTGTTTTTGGGGGAAGGCTCTGTGCCATAGATATTATATCCAGTGCAGTGAGTCAGTGAGAGGAATGAGCTGTTGTGATACTATCTTTAACTATGGTATAAAACAAAACAAAAAAGAATCACACAATTATTGTTATTGTTGAAGAGATAGAGGGTATAGCTTACTAAAAGTCAAAGACAATTTTTGAATAGCACTTTTTGGCTCTTTGCTTCCTTGGTGAAGAGTGGGGGTAGTTATTATTATGGGTATCTCTTTTGTTTCTCTGTATACAGTTGGATGTGTGAAAAAAATATATATACCGGTATTTCCATATATGTGCATTTAGGTCTGTGTTTGGGTGTGTGTGTATGTTTTGGCACATGCAGGTAGTGTGTTAACACAACCAACCTCATGTTCTTTCTCCACACAGCAACATTATCAATAGTATATTTTTCATTGTATTCTACATTCTATATTCTACTCTAGAGACAGTATTTTTATAGTCACCATGACTATTTTGTCCGCCATCTTGACTGTTATCAAACCCAGTTGATTCAGGATATATATGAAATATATATTCAGGACATACAATATATAAATATATATATAAATACTTACAGACTTAATAGAAGACTATCAATTCACATCTCTTTGGGGTTAGGGCTGTAAAGTGTCCATCTGCATGTATGTGCAATCACATGCACGCGTGCACACACCCACACAGACATATGTGCATACACACACATGTATGCGTGTACACTGTATGATTGTGCTTAAAAATAAACTGTCCTTACTTTGGAGAAGGAATTTTAGGATGAGCGAGGTGAGTGTTATCTCATAAGCAGGCATGTTGACCATGTGCAATATTTCTAAACAACAACAAAAAAACTAAATATTGAAAATATTAAAGATCTAACACAATGTCTTATGTCCTTGAATTTATTTCACATCCCTGAATTTCCACTGTTTTATCATTTTTTAATGTTTGACCAAATTGTATGCCTTATTCATCAATCCACATACAGAAGGTGTCAAATGACTTTGATACCACTCCCAGATTTATTGCAATCTCTTCTTTGACGTTGCCCTTTCCAAAATGGCAATGGAAGAGATAAGAGAGAATAGTTTATGCATCCTCATTTGAACAAATTTGGCTGTAAACTAATGAACAGGATCTACAGATGCAGCCACGCTGACCCACCAGGCAAGTCCCCCAAATCCCTGGACTGTGTGCTTTATCAAGCATCACAGTGTTAAGAGTGCTTATTGGATTAGGGCAGCCTTTCAGATTCAGGTCATATTGGGTGAGAGGTGGGCTAACGTAAGGGGCCTTCCATATCGGCGGAAAACTGGAGATGACAACTGCCTGCCCACTTCAAAGTCACAAATAAACCCACTCAGAAGCCTTTACCAGTCAACGCGTTGTTTTCCCCAAGCAAGACATATCATCATATCAGTGATTATATTGAATATAAGATCATGGAAAAGCCCTCCATTTAAAGCAAATCTAGTTGAAGATTTGAACAATATCACAATGCTGAACCGCCTGGTATTTTTCAAAATATTTTCTTTCCATTTGCATTATTATTGTTACTTTTATTATAATTTTACAAGCAGTAAAAGTACTAAGTAGCAGGTTTCAAAATAAGGTTACAAAGTGATTCATGGGCTAGCTACACTAATCTCTAATGTAAAAATACTCTGTACTGTTAGAATAAGGTGGTGGGCAACTTGCCTCTAACAAGGTTTAAAGTCAGTGATTTTTATCTGAATATTTAAATTTTAAGCCTTTCATTTTTATGGTAATGTATACTATGACTGTTGCTAATTCTTTGGCCTATATCCACTGTTAAGTCATTTTAAATTTGTAGTTGTTTTGATTTGTGAAAGCCTGGGCTGCAAACCTGAGCAACAGCTACTTTGAACTTCATCTCCCAGGTGGCATTGCGAGCGGTCTGTTTCTGGGTGTCTAGCAACAGCTATCAGTCCAGACAGCCGGCGGCAACGGGAGCGCTATTTCTCGGTGTGTTTTTCACGATTATTCGCTGCCGGGTATTCATAATTAATAGTCGCTTGGCAGAAAATAGTGAAAAAACAACCCTGACCCCTGCACAGAGATATGAGCGGCAGCGGGCGGCCCAGGACCAGCTCGTTTGCTGAGCCGCCAGGTGTGCCAGGAACCGCCGCTGCGTCTACCGGATCAGCCGCTGCCGTGGGGAGCAGCACAGGAAAGTCCGGGGTCCCGCAGGCCTCCGGCAGCAGCTCGTCGGGATGCTCGAACCTTAAGCTTGCCAGTAAGTTCTAATTAGCTACCAGCTCTTTGTCGGAGTCTGTCTACCCAATAAATTGTATTATGTGCTTTCACCTCAAAAATACCTGCCAGTGTTATGTGTCACAAACCAGAGGAAACTCGTTATTGCTCCCGTGTAGTGGTAACCAACTTGCTAGCGTGCTAGCTAGCTAGCCTGCTAACGTTAGCCACTTGTTTTGTATGTTACTAGTTCCCCGTCCGGCCGATGGATGTATTCAGCAATATCCGATGGCACACTAAGCAGCTGGCTGGTCATCATTTTAGCCCAGTGTAATGCCAGCTAAATTGATTAATAATCTAATTAATTTACAAATGTTAAGTTACAAGCTGAGGATCTATAGGATTTTACTGTGGTCAGTGTGAGTGAGCAGTAAAACGGGCTCTGTTGTTCATTGTGGCCAAGCTAGACTCAGAACACCTAAGTCTGAGTGCTGCATGCAGGGTTCTTTATTGAGTGTCGTTGAGAGTGCGGCATCAGCTATCAGTTTGGCTCGCCTGGAGAAGGGTCAGGACGGAAAGTTGCCTTCTCACCAAGGTCACCTGTGGGGCAAAGGCTTAGCAGCAGGTGGCCGACGCCTGGAGGATGCAAGTGATGCACGTGCAGTACAAGAGCTGGGCTGTCTGCTTGGATGCCAAGGAGTCGGTTTCCTCTGTCTGAGATGGGGTTATAGTATGCCCCTGTACCTCTTTATCACCATAGTGACAGGTGTAAGTAGAGATCTCTGTCTGTGTGTGTGTGTGTGTGTGTGTGCTGGTGTTAATCCAAACCTTATCAGCCATTAGCAGGCAGTTGTGTGTGACTTTGATATTAGAGCTCAAATGGGAGGTCATCTCCAGTTCAAAGCAGTGTGACCCTTGTTTTCTTTCCCTCAGCTGCTGCAGCAGCAGCAGCAGAGCAACACTGCCTGAGGCCCTTAAAGCCCATATGTTGCCTTCAGCTGGTAAAGATACTCTTTTGGATGATTTATGGGTACGTTGTCAGGTTTGGGAGTCCTGGAGGCTATTTCAAGAGGCAGGATTAACCCAGTTATCCAGATATTTATGAGAGAGACTGATGTGATTTGACATTTTGAATTACTGGTAAAATTAAACTTAAACATGGAGCATTAAGCATGTTGTGTTTCCATACCAACCAGTTATGAACAACAGTGGAATATATTTGATGAGGGTTTCCATTAACCCATACCCAGCTTTTATAAAATACTCCTCATACTGCAAGTCCAGTCTTTTGCTTCAGAATGTGGAACCTTGGTACTTCTAGTGTGAAAGTGAAGTTTGGGGATCAAACTTTCTTTTTTGATTACACACACTTTTTTTGGAACCTATAAACAAAAATATTAAACTACTGATCAGCCACCTTATGGGCTAGAGTGGCTGGTAGTTTAAGTAATAAGTTTGTTACCCACCTGCTTACTTGTTGAAGTAGTTGGTGGCAATGCAGACCCAGTACATATACAGTGTTTGACACATTATAGCAGCTGGTGCAAATGTCCTGAGGACAAACCGACAAGCCCAGACATGACTTGCCAGTGAAAAAGAGCAAATAAAATGATGGCAGTGCAGTGAATGACACTTAATGAACAATTTCAATATTAAGGGAATTTTACTGTTTTTCCCAGAGTCAGAAACTAATAAATGCCTTAGGACTGACCTTTTTTTATTCATTTGGTGTAGTCTGAAGTTTTGTCAAACAGCAATATTAGGCTGTCTTGGCTGAATTGTTGAGTGTCTATGGGATCAGTTAACATAATCATGATCCCACAGGTATCCAGGAATTGAGCAAAACTAGGAAAGTAAACTAAGGCGGGGTGAGGGGGCGCCTTTTCCCAAGATTTGTCTGAGGGGAGTGCCCACAGTCTCAGACTTTGAAAACCCCTGAACTAGGGGATTGATGACACTTTTGGAGTTGGTCCACAAACATTGACCAACTGCAAATGTTGGCTTTTTGTATATTGATAAGATATTACACCCAAGGGGATCTGAAGTCTCACTGCTGTAAATTTTCCCCACACCCCAGTATAATTACCATTGTCCAAGCAGTTGTTCCATTATTCACTGTCTGTGGAGCAGCTCCAGGATTTGGCTCTGGGTGACATCATCACCGCTGTCTGGCTCCTCGCTATCGAGCTTAATGAGAAATTTTCAAATTCACAAATTAAACTGAGCTATAGAGTTATTTTAGGGTTGATTTTCTCTTTAACAGAAGAGCAACTGTGTGATCAATCATGGGTATTTCTTTGGGAAACACGACAGAAATCATGTGACAAACACAGGGATAGTGTTATCACAAGATTGTTTTTGTCCACAATTGCTTTATGTACATTTTATGTAAAGCAGCTGACTGTTGTCGACAACCGTGATCCACTGGGATGTGGACATTGTGTTGATTCTGTTTTTGTGGTAGACTGCTGTCACATGAGCACAATAACTCTAAAACAATAGATGCTTGATAGAAACCTCACATTACACCAGAGGTTCTCCCTATAGAGTAGATGGCCTGGTTAGATTTTGGAAGATCTTGCTGCATTAAACTGCATATTAATTAGATAAACTACGTTCTCTTGAAGCCACAAAGATGTGGAGTTTATTTAAGTACAGTGTTTTTTTTGTGTATGAAGACAAGACATTAACAAAGAAGATCTGATGGTCACTGCGAGAGTAGTTTGTGTAAATTCTCATATTTCATAATGCTGTTTGAGTTTAAAGATGCCAAATAAATAGATATGGATGTGACAAATTGCATGTTTTTTAAGGGATTATTTCTTCCTGGAGACTTGAGTTTCCTTCTGTGAATATCAGGTGAATGACAGGAAGCAGAGTGTGACTCAGTGTACCGCTGACACGAAAACGCTGATCTCGGACACAATGATAGAACATGGAGTAAAGTATCATCTTTATTATGATGGATTGCTGACCTCAGGGAAGTTTCACGCCTGTGGACGTTGTTTTTCATGCTGCAAAAAATGAATGGCAGCAGGAAAAGAGCCCTGATATCTGCAGCTGACTGATGCATCAGCAAGAGATATGTAAGAGGAGTAGCAATATAGATAGTTGGCATAAACGTATCCTTTGACCAACTGTCCTACTTTTAACCTGGAGACCTGTGTGTGTATTTATTCCTGTCCAGAGGGTGAACCCAGTCATTGAGTTAGAGAACCCAGTGACCCGGTCACTCTGCGGGCCCCACAGTTTCAGCTGTAAAAGATATATCACCAGCGTTCCTGTTGGATCACCACCACCACACTTTTTGTGGCTAAGTGGAAATGGACGTACGAGAGCTCCAGGACATGGGACATGCAGCTCTGGCTGTAAGAGGCTCGTATCAATAAGTTCATTGTCTTGTTTGGTAAACAAAGCATTAAGTTTGTGGACATGGTCTAGGTGAGAGTGATACAGCACAATGACAAATGGCAAAAGGCTGCTCTGTTATTTAAGTACCATAGATCTATATGGCTATATATAAAGGGATCCAGAAGTTGGTAGCTTCTTTTAGTACTAAGGTGGCTTTTTGAGCAGACAAACTTGAATTGACCAGAATTTTCATGCTTTCATCTCTCATAAGTCAACTGGAATTTCAACTCGCTTCACCTGTTTCACTGACACTTCTCTTTCAATTCTTGCACTTTGACACTTCACACCCTTTCAGGTCTCAAGTCTGACCTTTGAACAACAGCAACAAAACTTCCACAATCTAGTCCATCTGCTTTCCGTACTTCAGGGTTCGTACAAAGTCTTTTTGGGAAATGCTTAATTTTAACTGTTATGTTTTCAAGGTTAGGAAAATGCTTGAATTCGAATATACTCCTTGTAAAATGCTTGATTTTCAACAAAATCTAAAAGGATTGCATTCACTCATCATTCATAGCTAGATAAGTCCTCTGTTGATCCCTTACTCTGGAAATTAGGAAGCGAAGAAAATAATCATGATCAAAACATACAATCAAAGTTTATATGAACAGCTGGTAAAACAAAACAAAAAGTGACAATTGTCACAAACCGGCTCAAAGCATGTGACAAAGAGGAGAGGCAAGTCAGATGAAAGTGCCAATGATTTTATTAGAAATAAACAAACAACTATTTATAAAGAAGGCATGAGGTGTAGGAAGTAAGAGCATCAGTAGTGAGTGAGGAATGTATGTTTTTTCAAGTGTTGCAGGCAGCAAAATGCTAAACCAAATCAAAACCTGGACAGCATGGATCCTAGGAGAGAGACAAACAGACACAATGACCCCAGGCTGGTATTATAGACTTGGTGGAGGCCCACACAGGTGCCACCCAGTCACCCCAACAACCCTCTCTGACTGCAGGCTCCTGCAGGAAGAGACCAGTCTACTGCATGCAGAAAGGGGAGGGGTCGTAACACAATATACATCGATTGCTGTGGGTGTAAAGGAATTCTGTTAACTTTATTTTTCATAATTGCATTTATAGATAAAGGCTTTGAGAGTCTGGAAATTTTTGGTTTAGGTACCTTGAACGTGCTTGAATTTTACTCTTAAAAAGCTGTATGAACCCTGGTACTTACACATAAACTGAATCTTACGCTTCTTTCAGTAATAGTATTTCGCCGTTTTAACTACAACTGTTTCAGCGTTTCAATTGTTTTATATTTTTTAAAGTGAAATTTAAGCTGCCGGCACATGTAATTTTTTCTCAGAAAATTCATAATTTTCTAGTTATCTAGTTTTTTATCCTTTTGGCCTTTGTGAATTCCTGAACCTGCTATGGATATGTCATGTATTTAACCAGCATAAATGGCAGTTTAATATCACTGTGGTGGTCATTGTGGTGTAAAGATGCTGACAATAGTTGAACAGACTACATTGAACATGAGCAATAGTGGCTGAAACGTTAAAGCTGACCCCAAGCCTAGTAAGAGCAGTGCATGGCTGGGTGTACAGACGCTGTTTGCTGCATGCTGTTTAACAAATCTTCCAGCTACACTGTTGAACAAAAGCCTTTTGGTTATGTCCTTTTTTTCATATTTTATCACAGGATTGGTGTTGTTTAAGTTTATGTTTTTCTTGGGAGCATATTCTGCCTTCTTGAGTTAGAGAGTAGGGAGCTGACAGGAAATGAGGGGAGGGGAGGTGCCTTAAACCTCTAGGCCACCTGGGACCCCCGGCCCGTACTATGTTTTTCTATTTAGTTAGATATGTTGTTAGTTAGCCCAAGAAGACATTGGTAACAAACCTTAAAAACACACAATGACCTAAATGTAGCTTTAAGACTGAAAAAGTTTAAGGAGTAAAGTATAAAATTGTTGTTGTGGGGATTTGAAGTAGAAATATATGAAGTCTTTTTATCAGTATGACAGTGTTTACAGGTTGTCATTAACCTATGTGTGCTGTTGAAGCCCCTCTTATCACTGTACACAGTTTTGTGCTGCGTACAGACAGAAAATACCACTGTAGCTTTGTGCTTTTCCACTGAGTATCAGTGAGACGCTAGAACGAGCTCTACAGTGAACACACCAGTGCTGCCCCCCGAAAGACCCTGAGTCAACCTTGTCAGTCGAATTACTGCACTTTTTCTTATAACTGCGTCATTGTACACAGAGCAATGCAGGCTGTAAACTCTACAAACCGAATCTTGTCTCAAAGTGATCTAACCACAAAACTGACTGTGGTTCCAGCTTCTTAAATGTGAGGATTTGCTGCTTTTCTTTGTCTTTTATGAAAGTAAATGAAGAGTCTTTGGGTTTTTTGGATCTTTTATAGACGTGAAAATAATCTGCAGATGAATCGATAATGAAAATAATCGTTAGTTGCGGCCCTGTTTTGAACCAGTCTTTCTCTGACTGTGTGGGAGTCTGATGTTGTCACATCACAGATAATGAACAATGGCATTATAACGTGGGTCTTACAGGTAAAACATGAGACTACAGTAGGCTCATATAAGAGCTGAGTGTGGGGCGGCTGCTCTGCAGGTATGCTGAACTGCCACTAACTGGCAGGGGAGTGAGTAGTATATTTCTCATATTTGTACATTAGGTGTATTGAAGAAAAGACATCAGTAATAATGTTAAGTGTTTATAAAGATGAGCATTTTTAGGGGGGCAGACCTACAACACACACACACACACAAAAATGTAGGTGCTAGTAATGGTACAGTCCTGTTTGTAAGAGACGTTGACCACACGCTAATGATTTTATTGTACCACAGACGTTTTTGACCACCCTTGAGATAATGAGCTACAACCATGAAGTCCATTTTGCAAACTTATCAAACACCACAAGGTGTTTTATTCTCCTCTCTGAGCTTAAAGTAAATTAGTAAAATGCTACAAAGGCACACGATATAAAACGTATTATATACCTGATATGCAATCGACCATTGCAGTGCGTTGCCACTGGCTGATATAACAAAGCAATCCTTGTATGGAAGGCTGTTGTCACTTAAAACAGTTTATCAGGACAGAGAAGGGGGTTGGCCTATTTTTGGGTTCATTCCCAGTTTAATTAGCCACAGTGTCTTGAATATGAACTCTGCCATTCCTTTCTACTACCTTGGAGGCTTCGTAAAGTTGACATCCATTCACTTGGCTGTCATTAACCTAAATATTCAAACGGCTGGTGGAAAGACAGCCCAGATGTTGAGGCTGGCTGCAGCAAGGCTCCTGGGTTGAATGTCGGGGGTATTGTTTTGGTTACGTTGTGAAGTGATTTTGTGTCATTATCTCTTGTAGAAAGGAGCCGCAGGGATCACAGCCTCCTTTTTATAACATCACAATAAAGCAATTATCAGATTACCTGCTATGACTCATAACTACAGTGCTGTACTTCACATTGAAATTGAGGAGATAAAAAAATAAGCTTTTGATATCCTTATTCTTACCCATGTTACATTTCTTATATCCCCTCACCTCGTATTGACCCTGTTATTGCTTGTTTCCTAGGAGACAGCGGGAAGGTGACGACAGTTGTGGCCACACCAGGTCAGGGACCGGACCGCCCGCAGGAAGTCTCTTACACTGACATCAAGGTGAGCAAGGAAGTAAAACCAGGAACTGACAGTGCCATCATAAGAAGCTCTGTCTTTATATTTAGAAGTACAACTCATCTACCTCATCAAGTACGTAATCTTCTACTGTAACTAAGACTTTTAGCACGGTAATGCACAAAATGGCTGCCTGTTATCTGGTTGAAGTTGATATGGTTGTCAATCAATACTGGCTCCATAATTATTTTGCCAGGTGCTGTGATTTATGGCTTTCAACAAGGCCGACTTCATAACCTACTTTCTGTTCGTTATCTTGCTTGTCTCTGAGCTGAAAATGTGACATAATTGTGTCGGTTACAGGCTGATGAAATTACTTTGCTGTAATGCATTGAGTCAGAGACTTGTAAGAACATTTGCAGGTCCTTCTGGTGGTTTCCTTTTATCACTTCTAATATCACTTAATAGTGTTTAAACACAGACTTATCTTGTTGTCGCAAAGTCAGTGGTCTTATGTTATTGCTTATCAGAAATATTGACACTTTTCCAATGTCTGTTGGTTTTTAAGGTGTTATAACTCTACTGAAATATTTTTGTTGTAATATATTATTTTTTTAAATCTTGATAAAACAGTGTGCATAATTGCCATTTTATTTGTAATTTCACAGCTCTACTAGAGGATAAAATTGGACACATGCACTAATGTTTAATGGCTTGACTAATAATACCTCTATACAACTAACAATTATTGTTATTATCAATCTACCAATTAATTTCTGGCAAGTATTTCATTGTTTGTTCTATAAAATGTCAGATAATGGCACAACATGTCCACCACAGTTTCTCTGTGCCCAAGGTGACGTCTTCAAGTTGCTTGTTTTGTTTAGTCTAAAACCCAAAAGTATTTCATTTATTATCATTTGAAGAAAACCTGCAAATGTTCACATTTGGAATCAGTGTGGAAGCTACAGCCTGTGAATTTTGGGCAGTTTTGCTTAAAAAATTACTTTTAGTGGAAAGATTAATCTGACTTTTTCTAACAAATCAATTAATCGACCAATCATTTCAGCTCCAGTTTACATAGGTTCAGATTAGGGCTGCAACTAACAATTATTTTCATTCACATTCACAATTTCCCAGAGCCCAAAGTGGCGTTTTCAAATTGCTGCTTTTGTCCAAAACCCAAAGACTCTGCATTTACTGTCATGAATGACAAAGAAAAGCAGCAAATCCTCACATTTAAGAAGCTGGAACCAGCAGATGTTTGACGTTTTTGCTTGAAAAATTACTGAAAAGATTAACCGATTATCAAAATAGCTGGCAATTAGGTTTCTTTCCATTGACTAATCGTTGCAGCTCAAGTTCGGATATGATTTTTAATGTGATGCATTTGATCAATTTGTCTCTAAAGTTTAACCAAAGTAATGATAAAGCAACTGTTGCTGTTGGTCAGACCCAGTATTTATGAATTCAAGTCTGGTGTTGATAAAACCACAAATAAGTGAGTTGTCAGTGTATCACAGGGAAAGTTTGGTTATTACTGTATACATAGTGAATCTGAACAGTATAGAGTAAAGTAATGGATAAACAGATATAGTAATAGAGACATGTTTTACACAGTGTAGTAGCCTGTTATTCAGTGCTGCATTTCATCTAAGATCTTGCCAGCTGACTGGTGATTCACACTGCAGAGTCTGACCCTCACTTTAAAAAAAATACCCATTCAAAATGAAGACGTTCATCCTCTGTGTGTTTTTGGTTCTAGCAGTCAGTTACTTGGTACAGTCACCGGTATAAGAGGGGGATTTAGCACAAACCTGCCTTTGCTGTGCACTGGTGAGCACGGCTCTTAGGGAAACACAGAAAGGGCCGACTGTTCCCCCAAAACCAATATCACAATTTTCTGCTGACCTACTTTAAATAAGTTGCACCATTTTAGACACTGAAAATGAACACAAACTGGAAAGTTGTGACAGAGGTTATTTGAAATTGTGAACTCCATGTTCTAACCTTCTCTTGTTGTAGCTTGACTGACACAGATAAGCTCAAATTGTTAGTTATGTCAGCAGCCGTTGTAACCCTTATAAATCATAACTGTTTGAGCTGTCATTGATTTCTTCAGTCCAGCATCTTGACTGTTTTCTCTTTTGTGAAAACCTTGCAGGTGATTGGAAATGGGTCATTTGGTGTGGTGTACCAAGCTCGCCTCATCGACAGCCAAGAGATGGTGGCCATTAAGAAGGTTCTGCAGGATAAGAGGTTCAAGGTAGGGCTGGAATAAATTAATTTCTCCACTTATTCTCTAAACACACACTTGCTACAAAAACTGTTTCCTTTTTTATCTGTTCCTGGGTCGACGTTGTCTCCCAGGTGTTTTGTTTGTTTTTCAGAGAGTAATTTAAGGTAGATAAACGTATAAACGTGGTCGTTCTGTGTATGAAAGAATTCCCAGTCTTTTAAAGTTCTTCTCATGCTTGGTTTGTTTTCTTGGTTTCCCACCAACGCTCGTGGGTTTTCTTTGTTTTTCTTTGCAGAATCGGGAACTACAGATCATGAGGAAGCTGGATCACTGCAACATCGTCAGACTACGTTACTTCTTCTACTCCAGTGGCGAGAAGGTACAGCTCATGGTTTTGGGGTTGTTTTTTTTCTCATTTGTTCTTGCAGAAAAATCAAATGTGATCATTCATACAAACTTTTGTCACCGCATTCACACAGTCTCATCTCACAGTACCATAGTTTCAGGAGATTACAGTAAAACAGAGGAAGTGATGTAAGCACATAATGCTCATAAAAGATAAGATTACTCAGATGCAGCGTAAAAAGAAATACCCCAAACCTAAAAAAAAGGGAAGCAATCCATGTCTTGGTCTGACAAATATAGAAATGTTTAATGTTGCAGAAGTAAATTACAGGAAAGATTCTTTATATGGGTTCCTTTTTTTTTTCTGACTTGTAAATCAACAGTCACGGCATGTTTGTCTGTGTGTGTATGCTTGTGGGATAATTCAGTATGTGGTGTCAATGTACCCTCTGCTTTGAAAATGGCATCAACATTCACACTATGTAATTAGTGGGTACCTATAACAATGGGCAGGGCTTGCAAACTTCTATAAAACATATTCTAAACACTCTCTCTGTCCTGTGCTGTACAGAAAGACGAAGTTTATCTCAACCTGGTGCTGGACTTTGTCCCTGAGACGGTCTACAGGGTTGCCAGGCATTTTAACAAGGCCAAGAGCATCATTCCTATCATATATGTGAAGGTAAGTTTCTTCTTCTTCTTCCTACCAAGACATTTCTGTGTTGTTCCTAAACATCTCACAAGACGGCATCTTTACTCCACCAATGTGAAACTAACAGTTATCAGTTATACAAAGCACCATGTTATCATTATTTCATCGACATGTTTTTGTTCGTTTGTTTGTTTCCATTTTAACGGTGTGGAGAGCTTATCTTGTGTTGTTCTCTTGTTGTGACCTCTTCAGGTGTACATGTACCAGTTGTTTCGCAGTCTGGCTTATATCCATTCCCAGGGCGTGTGTCACAGAGACATCAAGCCCCAAAACCTGCTCGTGGACCCAGAAACTGCCATCCTCAAGCTGTGTGACTTTGGCAGGTGAGCTACATGAGCAGATGGATTTCTCTCTCATACAGACATCATTGATTTAACGACAGCAAAATCAAGAGATGGAGCGTGTTTCTATGTGCAGAAAGAACAGAATTAAACGGATCTTTATCTATTCTCCAATGTGGTGTTCAGCTTATGTGGCACTGCAGATAACACATGAAGGTTTAGGCATGAATTAATCATTTCAAACAGCCCAGTGGTATTACGGGACTGTATTCAATATGGCACACTTCGACCTAGCTCTTAATCTTGGCCAAGTTTGTTTTGCGTGGTGGACTCTTTCGCACTGGTAGGTTAAAATATTCTGTAGTCTGTTGTGAGAGGAGTAATTACAAACCCCACAAGTCGTGATAACCATTTCCTCCACAGTAGTTCCCACTTTTCATCCCCGTGGACCCCAGTCATTCTCTGCTGCAATCTTTATCGTTAAATTTGATTTCTTGTGTTTCCCCAGCGCCAAGCAGCTGATCCGCGGTGAACCCAACGTGTCGTATATCTGCTCACGGTATTATCGCGCCCCCGAGCTAATTTTTGGTGCCACGGACTACACGGCAAACATTGACATCTGGTCAGCAGGCTGCGTTCTGGCTGAGCTGCTGCTCGGACAGCCCATATTCCCTGGTGACAGCGGGGTAGACCAACTAGTAGAGATTATCAAGGTGAGTGTGTTTTATCAGGTATCTGTGTGCTGTGAGATTATCTAGATATTAACGTGGTTTGTGCTTGTGGGTGTGCTCTCCCATTATTTTTTATTGATATATTGGTATCATAAAAGACTGCTAGAATAATCAGTCATACACATATCCATATGGCCTGCAGAATACTTATCATACTCCTTCTACATCTATTTCCAGGTGCTGGGAACCCCAACACGGGAACAAATCCGAGAGATGAACCCAAACTACACAGAATTCAAGTTCCCTCAGATCAAAGCCCATCCATGGACCAAGGTAAGTAAACAGCGAGGACAAACACGAGCAGGGCAGTCAGTATTCACCAGGCCTGTACTGTGTGACACATGATGTCTGTTAGATTCATTTTACATGGCTTTCCAAAGTCCTGGAATTGAGAAAGAAAATCTGAAAACATGTTGAGAGGTACATGCGTGAAAGTTGCATAAGTGTCCTTCTGAAAGTCGATTAACCCGGACACCTTAAGAGTACAGAGACAATATAAAACCAAGAGAAGTGGCCCTTCAACATTTACTACAAAGCGGATAGTGTGGGAACCGGTCTATTGTGGATATCTTTTGGCAGATATTTGGACTTAAAAATAAAACTCTTCCTGTCCCTCAGGTGTTTAAACCTCGCACCCCTCCAGAAGCCATTGCTCTTTGCTCCCGCCTGCTGGAGTACACGCCGGCCTCGCGGTTCTCCCCACTAGAGGCCTGTTCACACGCCTTCTTCGATGAGCTGCGCCAGCCGAACACACGACTGCCCAGCGGCCGAGAACTGCCGATGCTCTTCAACTTCAGCCCCACAGGTAGCCACAGATTCAAGCATACTTATCTTTAGGGTTTTACTTTAATTTCAGCACCACATTGATCACATGTGGCTGTCCAAATAAGTATTTTTTTATTTATTAGTGAGAAGTTGTGTTGAAGTTACGCTCGATGGATTCATCACCTTTCAGCTAATTACAATCAGGTGGTGTTTCTTGGTTTGTTGGGCCAACGCTGTGACCTCAGAGGAGGTGCAGTTAATTCAGCGTACACTATCCCGTTGCTGTGTGACACTGTCCTTGTTATATGACTCGTTATTAAATAAAAACTCCTCTTTTATTTCCCACAGAGTTGTCAATCCAGCCCCAGCTGAACTCAGCCCTCATTCCTCCTCACGCTCGCTCTCATACAGCTGCTTCCGCCCACGGTGGGAATCTCTTATGTTAATGTTATTAGAATTTTATTGTAAGTGTTAATATCATGGTTTTGTAATGGCTGAGAAACGTGTTAAAGTTTGGTGTAAAATAAATAACATTACAAAAAAATCCAGACGTCACATGTAACAGTCTGGAATTGATTCTTTGAACACATTTATTTTTTGATTTTGTTATCGTGTACTCACTTTTAATTAGTGAGTGAAAGAGTTTGTTTTTGCTTTTTACTTTTTAACTGGTGATGCATTGTGTCAAAAGGGCTAGTTTTGGCTTTGGTTCTGACAGTCCTGCTGGATTATTTTGGGTTGGAAAATACGAAATGAAAAATAATTCAAAACGATTTTTCCCCCACATGAAACGTTGTAAAGTGAATTGCACAGAATAAGTGGCACAGTAGCCTTGAGTTTGCACTTAAGATTGGATCGCTATACATCCTTCCACAGCAAAGATATACAGCAAACTATCTGACATGAAGTACTGACATAAAATCATTTGATTTTAACACAGAATCATTTACAAAGAATAGTTAGCAGTTCTGTAACCATAAACTTTGTGTGTGTGTGTCCAGTCTGGGTCTAATGGGTGTTTCTTGACACAAGATGGCAGTATTAGACATGAAGTCAACACAATTTCTCATGGACTGATTGGTCTCTTATTCAGAAATGACAAATTTTAGAATGCACACATTGTCGAATAAAAATACGTACCGAATGTGGACCTTATTTGCTCGAATATGAGGAGACACTGATTATAATAGACCACCATTGGTGGGAAAAATACTTTTGAGCCCCTTCGAGATTAAGAATCTCTTTTTCAAGGCCAAGACAGTCAGCAGCAAAGCGGATAGTTACAGACAGAAAACGCAAAGTACAATAAACAAGCATAGGCAAGAACTCGCATTTCAAAAGGGAAATTTCTAGGAGTCTGTTATGTAACCAGGTAAATTAAAAACATTGACTTCCTAAAGGATCTGCCTCTAATTCTTTAGATTAAAGAATATCTGATTTTGTGAATATGTAATTGTCTAGTCCTTCAATTTATAACGACCCCCACTTTTTCAAACGTATTTTCATAAAACAATGTCGTCTTATATTACAGCTAATACTCACTGTCATTTGTTTCCTCTTCTGTCCTCCAGATGGTACCGGATCAGATTCATCTCAGCACAGTTCAGTACCAGGATCTCTTAACAGCATCTGAAGCAGCTTCTTACCTGCCTGCCAGCCAGCGTCACCCTTACCTCAGATGCACGCACACACACACACACACACACACACACACTCTACTGCTTTCCTCCGTGCTGCTTGCTCTCCTCTTAGATGATCTGTTTTTGTACAGTAAATGCATTGAACAAACAAACATTAGTTCTGTAGCTTCCAGGGTTGAAACTGCAGCAGGAGATCGTTACACACAGAGTTTCGCTGCTGCTCGGGTGGTATGTAAAGGTTCAATAGTGGGGGCTGGTCCTCTGTAATATAACCGTTTTTTAAATCAATTTTTTCCTTTATTTATTTGAGTAATTGAAAGCATCATATGATCACACAACATTTTGTCTTTTTTGTTCTTGTTTTTTTACTTTAATTTTTTATATTCTTCTCTGTTTTTGCAGTAAGGGGTGAACTGAAGTTCGGGTCTGACCAAGACCCGAACTGGCCCCTGATAGGTCGTCAGGGTAAAGGAAATGTTATTCAACTCAGGGCGAGAGAGCGGATACAGGGGCTGATAACTTCCTAAATCCTCCAGCCACATTATTTTACCAATCCAGCCTGATGTTTAGGTTTACATTAAACCTCCAAGTCTTCTTAATGTATCTGCTTAAGTGGCAGGTAGAGTAGAGAAACTCTCCAGTACCAAGTAGCAGTTCTCAGTGTTTGGTTGGAGGTGTATTGGATTGGCCCTTACATGAATCATGTTTAGTGGCTTGACTGGAAATAACCAGCCATCACTGAGTCCACCAGTCACCACGTCTCATATCCATCTGTTGGTTTCCTGTTCTAGAGAGTTTCGACTGGTAGAAGATTGAAATGTTACTCTTAAAAACAGCCCCCCTACCTGTCCGGAGTTGTAAATGAACCCAACAAGGACGATGCTTTTGCTTTTCCATATAAATATGGGTAAGATCAATCATGGGTTTAGGCTCCTTTTTATCAGTGATTTGTGTTTAACTCAGGAGGGGCAGAGGTGTTAATTTGTTGGAAAGACAATTGCATCAAACATCCAGAGGAATTTAACCTTGACTCCTGCTCTTGTTCATCACCTCAAGAATTAGTTTAGACCTGTAAATGTCAGTTGTTTAGAAAGTGTCAATGTGGTGCTCAGAAAAACGCAGATGAGTATCATCTAGAAAATTAGCCATTTGAAATCGAGCAAACAAATCAGAACCATAGTAGTGCAACTAGGACATTACTGGAGGCCGCATAGTGCGCTGCTTGTTCTCCGTCTTACCAACTAGTCAGTTGTGTTCACTTGATGATTAGATGAAAACCAGAGGATGGTGCTCTGGGTGTCGTAGATCATTACAGCAATAGAAAACTTCCTGTGACCCTGTAATTTCTAAATTCCACATGGATATTGAAGCTTGTCTAAATAAAATAGAGATCAGTCGGCATTCTGCATCATCAACATCAAAGCTTCTTAAAGAAATTGTTTCCAGAATTTACTTGCTGAAGAAAATAACCAAATTTTCGCCCCTTTTAACCACTCAAAAGAACAAAAACTCACTTCACTTGTGCTTCTGTGAGTGGAGAGTAGTAGTAGCAGCAGTTTACTGTGGAGGAAACGTCTGTGTTCAGAAATGTCTTAAAAGTGTGTTCCTCTAAAATTGGCTGGAATTTCTTTTTTTTAATTAAACAAAAAAAAAAAAAAAATCTTTTGTTTTTCATTTCAAGCTTTCAAAACAAAAAAAAGCTTTAATTGAGCTATTTAAGACGATGCAATCATGATGCGGTAGGATGTCACTGTTAATGATAAGAAGTTTTGAATTAGGGTAACCGTGGGTGCTTTTAAATTGTTTTAAGATAAATTATTAATTTTAAAGCTTTAAATATAGTTACTTGATAGCTCCCCTTTACGATTCCCTGTTGTCTTTGTTCCTGTTCTGCCTGTCGACGTGTATTCAGACCGAACACTATTGGCTGCGTTTGCCAGCTTCGATTCCTTATTTTAGTCTTAAAATCGGTTTTAATTTCACAATGTTATAAAGGTGTCTAAAAAATATTGGCATATTAAACATAAATGCTATCTAATCAAAATCAAAATCCCCCTTTAGCTCAAAGATCATTCCCGTCCTGAAGAAAAATGCTTTGTGTGGAAACAAGAGCAGAATGAATGTTGATTAAACGCAGCAGAGAAACTGACAAGTGCTGGGACGGAGATTTAATGTTTTATTAAACTTGATGGGGGGATGCTTGATGTAAATGTATTTATTTGTTTTTGGATGATACTTGGATGTCAGTTATAGCCGAAGAGGGCGCTGTGTTGGTGCTGCAGCTTCTTTAGAAAAACTCCTTCCATCAGTGGAAATGAATGAAAAGTTCTGTCAGTTTTTACAAGAAGCAGCTTTGTAGAAACAAAAATAACTCGCTTCAGTTCATTAGTGCCGACATGTACACATAGGCTAAGCATAAGGACGATGAATAGTAGTTGAAACATGAGCTTCAAGCAGTGGAGTTTCTGTTGTGTGCCCTTGTACTTCTATCTTTGTGAGGACCAATTTGAATTAAGAGTGAGACAAGAGAGCTGTTAGACTTTGTTTTACAGTCAGGGTTAAGTTAAAGTCATGGGCCAGAGAATGTGTTATCACAGTCGGCATCCTCTCAAGTATAGAAGTTCAAACGTACGTGTGTGTGTGTGTGTGTCTGACCATATTCCAACCTGCAGTCTGAACAGCCAGTGTTTTAGGGATTAGAGCAGTCAACAGTACAGATTTCTAGTAAGCAGTGCAGACTACTTGACACTTTGTAGTATAGTATATTTGATACTATTGTACCATGCCTCCACCTGCTGTTTTTACCTGCAGCCATGTTTGGTTTGAACCTTTTTTTTTTTTTTTAATAATATAAGCGAAGAGCTCTGATGAGCCCCGATGCTTTTCGATTTCCACCTCACTCGGCACATTCACATTGATTTTTATATGAGGAGAGTGGAGAGCATTTTTCATTCTCTTTCCCACCGAGGTTTTTCCTCCCAGCTGCTTCTTTGGGTTTCAGACTGCTAACCTCCCAGTCCTGCGGGTTACCGCCGGGCACATCCTGCTTTCTTTGCTGTAAAGAGTCCAACCAGCATGTTTGATTGACTCTGCAGGGTGCATCACACTCAGAGCTGTCAGACTTTCTGTGGCTATGAAAAGGTGTGGGGGAAAAAGCTGCACCCAGCGAGAGGAATCAAACAGGGCTGATTTTTCTCTTCCCCAATCTCGGAAGCCATTTTTTCCCCCTCCTCACTCTCCCGTCTCCTTCTCTTATCACACGTGTAAATACCACTGATTTTTATTTTCCTCTTTTTATTACAGAGTTGTTTATATCTTATTTCCCTCATCCTGTCAATGAAGCAGTCTTAGGTTGTGCATTTTTTGTAAATAAGTTTCTTTTTTTCACAATTTAAAATGTAAATACTGCAAAGGAAAAAAAAATCAGCCTACTCCTCATGTTTGTTGATGATCTTTCTCTCTCTTTCTCTTTCTTGTAGTCCAGTGAAAATTGTAAATTAGCTGTTAACAACACCAGCTGTCCTCCCTGTTAGGTCCTCTGTGGAACCACCTGACTTTTGAATGAATATCTCAAAGGGTCTGTCCCAAAATGCTTCTTTCTGTTCACTTTGGTTGGAAAATATGAATGCCTAAGAACGACGTGACGTCTCTAAAAGCTAAAGGACTGAGGCATGTCATGTCAGCTTATTTGAGCCGTGTGACAGCAGCATCTTAAGTCTGGCTCTCTCCAGACTGCTCATCGATATCTACTGTTGAGCTACACAGTATAATAAATGCAAAATGTTTGAAAAAATTATGTTTGTTTTACTTTTTTACCATGATCAAATCTAAAACAGCAGTTTGTTTTTGTAAAGCACCTTAATACAAGTAACTGACTCGAAAACATATTTAACAGGCTGCAGATTCTCCACACGGGGGAGCTGTTCGTCATTATTAGACAAGTTCTGCACATGCCTACCTGTGCCAATTAGTTATTTTGTTGTTTTCTTACCACCTCCTGTCTCTCCACAGTAACCAGGAGGACAGAGGACAAACAATCACACTAAGATTAATGTGAACTCAGATGCTGAAAATATGTTCCAGTTGACGAAACTCTATGTTTTGCAGATTTAAAATGATAAATTTAAAGCTCAGACACGCTCCAAAACAGCAGCTAAAACACTCGATGCCTATCTTAATCACAGTAGCTATTAACCTTCTCTGCCTGTAGATGGCAGACATTGACATGTTTACAACTTGTTCTTTAAAGAAACCCCACCGATTTAACGTTGCGCTTCTAGACTAAACCAGTGGTTCTCAAACGGGGATGGGTTCCCCTGGGGGGGGGGCGTAGAGCCATTGCGAATATGATCTATGTGGTGACATAAACTAAAGTGCTCTGATGCTAGCAAGGTTGCTTTGCTAACATGAATCTTTTGTTTATTTTAATCGCCCGTATTGTTAATGATTGATAAAAATGAAATCCATTTTTGCTGGGGTGGAGGGGCATGAACTTTTTTCAGTTTCTGAAGGGGTGCGTGACAGAAAACTGTTTGAGAACCACTGGACTAAACGGACAGTTTAAAGAAAAAAAATCTAAATCGATGCAGCAGAACCAGAGATAAAGTCTTTTTTTTTTTAATCCCACACATTCTTCTTCCTTTGCGCCTACATTACCCACAATGCAGCTCCACAGCCGACCGTTCGATTGGCGATTCAGGTGTGTTATGCTAGCTAGCAGCTAATGTAGGCCCTCAAGTGTTGTTCCTGTTATTTTTCTTGCCTGTAGGTGGCGCAGGCAAGACTGGAAGTGCTTTTTTTTCCTTCTGCATAGTTGATTGTTCTCGTTTTGGAACAGAACTTTGTGTGTTGTGGCAGATTGCAATATATTATTACTGTGCAGTATTGAGAAAAATGACTTCACATGGAAAGTGTTTAGTTGGACTAGAAATCAGCTTGTACTCAACATGGGCATTTTGTATTATGTGCTGTACAGTGCGGTGGCCCTGAAGGTCAAAACACAACATTTCACAAAACACAATGACATTGTTGTTGTGTTTTGACCTTCAGGGCCACCGTAGTGCAGCATTCAGAATTGCTGCTAATGATCACAAGATGGCAGAAATAAACATTTATGTTGTGACTGCAGACAGCCACCTGTCAGCTGTGTGTGTGTGTGTGTGTGTGTGTGTGTGTGTGTGTGTGTGTGTGTGTGTGTGGCCAGCTAACATGCAGAAACGTTTCTGCACGTGACCGACAGTTTCAAGCAAACTGAATCTCAGTTATTGTACTTTTGTTTGTGTTTTTAAATTCCCTGAAAACTCACTTGTGTGTAAATATCACCTCCCTTATTTTAACAAGGGAGATTCACTGCATCTCTTTATAAGTTATGTCACTTATATTAAATTTTTTACTCCGATGCTGTTAACTTTGGTGTCATTCTGCCCCGGTGGACTGATGTGTTGGAGTGACGGAGGGATAGACGGAGAAAGAGAGAGAAAGAAACACAAACCTGTCTGTCTCCGTTCTGTGTGTGTATGATATGGACTCATTTACTGTAATAAAGTGATGAAACTGTGTTTAGGCTGTGTGCACTGATTCTCTTTCAGAGTTGGTTAGTATGTTTAGTTTTTGACACTGTCCAGAGTATGTACTCCTTTGGGCTCAACTCTAGTGGGAAGCTAATCCTTCATACAGACCTGCTGGACCCTGTGTGGTTAAATGTGCAAAAAATCTTCACACAGATGAGTTGCTTCATTTCTGTGAACAGATCCAATAACAACATGCTCCTTTGAAAACCTGCCGACCGTGATTTATTTTGGCAGAGTTCGACTTAATAAATTACTAAATCTTTGCCCATTGTAGTCGTACATAATGAAATGGTCATGTCTCCTTGATTAAAGGCTGACCAGTTAAGTTTGTGCAGTCACGAATATCAGTGTTATATTTGCTTTATACTCTTTATAAACTTTGGTCACCATGAAACAGAGGATTTTTTAAGCAGTCTAGTAAGTCCAGTGTGTAAAATATACTGTGCAGATTCACTTTCAGGCTCAATATGTTTGTCATACGCTGCAGAAATATGCAGAAAAGTTCCCTGCCCGCGTGTGACAGAACCAGAAGGTAACTTCATCAGATAGACAGACCAAAGTATTTCACGTACATTATTTCTTCATGTATCAATTGGTTCTGTTGAACTATTTCATGGTGAGACAGATTTTTATCCTGAGAGCAGCCTTCATTGTGTTTGGGGAATTCACATATGCATACTACTCACCTGACACTGTGCGATCCCCGGCTCCTCCTGTCCACATGTCAAAGTGTCCTTGAGCTGAAGATGCTGAACCCCAAATTACTCCCAATGGTCATGCCAGCACCTCGCATAGTAGCTCACTGCCATCGGTGTGAGGTGTGAGACCGCAGGTAAGGGAGGAGAGGCCCAGAACAAAGTGCTCCCAGGTAAGTATTTTATTTCAGGACAGAATGTTGTGCTGTGGCGCTCTATGAGCCATGGTGTAGTTATATGCATAGGGAGCACTGTTACCAGTTACAGTGGCCAACAGGCCGGAGAGCTTCACCAGAGGCCGGAAAAGAGCTGGTTGTAAGCCAGTGCTGATGTTTCTGTGAAACACGAAATCAACCTTGTTTTCTTGCCAAAACCTGTCTTAGATCCTGTTAAACAAGTTAGTGATTCATCTTACTAACTTGATAAATCAATTACCTAAGACAATATTGTGAATATTGAGAGTATTTCCTTGAACATATATAAAAGTGTTCTTTATTTTGCAGTTTTCCAGAACCTGCGGACACTCTGCTGAGAGACTCTACTGAAGCAGGTGACATTTCTGGGTTATATGCATCTTCATCAGCTTTCCGTTACAGTTTATGGATGTCTGCATATCCAATCTCCTGCTTTGACAAGGCCCTCAAAGTCTGTTCTCTCATGAATGTTTTTTTTTCTGTGATTTTCTGATTATTAGATTTGCTCTGCTGCAGTTCATTACTCAACAGAAACAATGAGGGTCTTTTTTCTTCTCTGTGCCGCCTTCGCTTTGAGCGTCGCAGCAGGTGAGACTCACCAAGACACTGAACATGAAGTGATGAGACAAGTTTCCAAAAATATATAGAAATACTGTAATAAAAGGTAGAAGAATTTGGAGAGTTGCAATGACATTGACTGGACTAAAGTGAAAAGCAGTAACTACATTGCAGATCCAGTTCTGATGAAACTTTAGGAAGGTTGTGCATCTTTATACCAACTAAATGCTAAATAGAAGGTAGTTTCTGAAGAAGGTTAACTGCGGTCTAAATCTTCTTCCACTGCAGATCCAGTGAAGGAGTTGAAGCCAGGTGAGACTCAACAAGACAGTAGAGACCTGATGATGCATCTCAAGGTTACAGGTTAAACTTAGCTGTAATTACAAATTATACTGATTAGACAAAACATGTAGATACAGTATTTTGTATTTTGGTGAAACTTGGGAGAGATGCTGCTCAATAAATGATGGCATCCTGCACCATTGATGAGGCACAGTGTGTGTACTGGTGTGTTTTGGTGCTAACAACTGTGTTACAGTAGAGCTAAAATGGTAACAGTCCATTTACAGCCAGTTCTGAGACAAAATATAGGCGACTGTTTTCTTTTTGTGTTTGTTTTAGCCTTTTTGTTTACACTAAAAACTGGAGGTATAGATATGTAACTGTCATCTACTGTGCATTTCTTTCTTTCTTTACTTTCACCAAGGAACAAGTGCAAAATTCAGATTTTCATACTTACATAAGGATAATTGTTACGCTAAGAAAATCACCCTGCAGATAAGTAGATATGTCCACTTGTTAAACAGTAATGTTCACCTGTGAGACAAAGGATGAAAATGTGACTTCTGTTCTGCTGAACATGCACAACAACTGTGGCGGTGCAATAAAAACAAGAACAGTAATTTTAAAATGCTGCTCTTATTCCTCTGCAGAGCCAAAGGAGGAGCCGGTGTCTGTTCAGCAAAACAAGACTGCAGGTAAGATAGAATATCTTAGTCTTTGTCTTCTCTTTGGTTGTTTGGACTCAGCTTTACAACGTCTTGAAATAATAAATCAGTGGACATTGACATACTTAATTTAGAATGAAGTTAATGAATGAATTTTTCTGCTAGAGGAGACTGGAGGGGGACTTCTGAGCCGGGTGGCAGGAAGGATAACTCAATGGCAGGTGTTTGGACCCACCCCGTCTCCAAACTATGAGGACAGTGAGAACAACAGCTGTCCGCCCAACTGGCAAAGATACAGGTCGCGATGTTTCATCTTCATCGACAGCCCATTGGCCTGGGTAGATGCTGAGGTAGCCTGACCTTACACCATCTTACATAAAGACAAATGGTTCATAAATTATCCCTAAATGTAGTATAGTTTGTGTCCAGTGATATTTAAAGTAACTTTGTCCTCACATCTGGCTCAAAAGCAAAAGCTTTGTCACCCCCACCTGCTGTGTCTCACTCGGCTTTCCCAGAAATCAATGAGGTAAAAGGTTTTTTCATGCAAAATCAATCTGTAAATGTGAAAGGAAATGTTAGAATAATGTATTCTGTGCATATTTCCCTGTGATGCATCCACTTAAAGTGATAGCCACAGGCACGATTAGACAATTGTAGACTCCCCATGTTGAGAGTAACACAAAGTCCATTCATAAATTTTAATGACAGAACAAGCCTGTCGTATTGCAGTGGACCCCTTATATCATCAATGCCGAGTGTACCGCAGATATTCACGGATCGAGAGAGAAATAAATATAACTAAAACAAAAATAAAATAAAAATTAAATAATACAAATTTAAAAAATTGAATTGAAATAAAAACAATATAATAAAAGAAAAATATACATGTTATTAGCACTCAAATTGTTGTTTTAAAAAAAGGTCAGAATGTCGACTTATGAATGAAAGAAAACCAAATTATATTATATTTTTAAGTGATTCATGATTCATTCTTTTTAAAAGCCACAAAGAAATATGTGCATTATTATCATATTGTAAGAAATACCTATTTTTTTATGTTTCTTCTTCCAGTGTAAGTGCTTATAGCCCCGAGGCCACACTATGTCTGTCTGCAGTAAGAGCTGTTCACCTCTGCTTTTACAGAAATATTGTTGGTCCCTTGGTGCCAACCTGGCATCCATCCACAACCAATGGGAGCATGGTTTCATCCTGGACTTAATAACGGACAAATATTATAGCCAAGCCTGGATTGGTGGCAGTGATGCTGTTAGGGTAACGTGCTAACATCACTTTACAGAGACTGATCCCTGTATTTGTAGTCTTGTAGCAGAATGTTCTGTTAAGAGTGAATGTATTTGTATTTCTTGCTCTTTGTAAAATTTGTTTAAAGTTCAGTTGACTGACTTTGCTGATTTTAGATGTTTCAGTGAGTCTTTAAAACGTCTGACATTATTTACATGCTATTTGCCTTTTGTTTGCTTTAACAGAAAGGGGCTTGCTTATGGAGTGACGGTTCACCATTTGACAATAACTGGGCGCCATGCAAGCAAAGCATCTGGGATAGATGGGAAAATTGCCTTACAATACATCCAAAGTACCAGATCCTGCGTGATTATTGTGAAAAGATGCTTCCCTTCCTCTGTGGAACAACACCACGTGGATTGCTGTAAATGTGCCATATTGTTCCTGTTCAGGCAAAAAAAAACAACACTTTTATAAATCACATGAAACCCTTTCAAAACCAAGTATAAAAGCATGCTGTAATCATTATTTGGAAAATAAAAGCGGTTTCTCTGAAGTCCCAAGAGCCTGTTTTTTTACCATAAAAGGTGTCTTACATCAGCAAGTAAAATGGCGATAAGATTAAGGATTAATGGAGGTAAGATTAAAGGAAAATCTGACTTGGGTAGATGGTTTGCAGCAGTTTGAGTCTTCCAACTTTACCACTTTTTAAAGTAAAATGTCACAGCCCACATGAGGCTCCACGATATTACCATAGAGACAGGAGCAGCGTATTTAGATAAGATAGAACTTTATTAATCCCGAAGGAAGTTCTTGTGCCAGAGATTGCTCAAACATTACAACAACCTAAAAATAAAACAATAGAGTGTATAAGGAGTAAAATGCTAACACCAGTGCCTTATAGAATAACAATAAAAATAAGATAAATATAGTAAAATAAGTAAACTGACATGGAAAAAGTAATAGTGATATTGTTATTGTTGTTGTTCTCGGTGTCCGATGTCTTTCCTGCAGAAGGGGGAGGAGTTATACAGTTTGATGGCCTCCTGTGGCGTTCTGTGGTGCACCTCGGTGGTCTCAGTGTATTCAGCAGGTGACCCTGCAAAGACCTCTGTCTAAAGTGGGACTCAAAGTCAAACAATCCACAAGTGTTTGTGGTAGTGAGCGCACTCTCAGCCCATCAAAGTATCTGATCGAGTGTGGACTCGCTACCACAAACACTTTTTAACTTCCATCTTGCAGTTACGAGATCTGCGGTACAGGATGTTGCACAAAATGTCTTCCTCTTTTTCAGCCTTACGATTACTTTGTAAGATTTTACAAATAAAACAAGAGATAAGCTCATTAAATATGATACTTTACTATAATGATAAATAATAATTAAACTAAATATAGAACATCTCATAGAAGAAAAATCTACACAATGTGCTTCACAAAAGATTTAAAATACTACTTCCGTTTTACTTTGGTAAACCAGATTTCTGTGGAACTTATTAATTTCTAAACGTTGGGGTGGAGTTTTTAGATAGTGCCTGCAGTATGAACCAGTGACACCAACCATGAAAGTAATACTACCATAAAATCTGATTCACTCAACTCATGGGCTGATCTGAGGAGTTACACCCGTCTCCTCGGAAAGATGACACCGTTATTGGGGAGAAGAGATCAAACTTCATTTATAATTGCGGTCAATAAATGAAGTGAACTTTGTAAGTATGATAACTTTTGGACCATTATTGAAAACAATTATTAATTTCCTTGTTGTTTCTGTATATAAGCGCGCTTCACTGCACATCCTGCAGACACTGAGAGATTTGACTCTGTTGAAGCAGGTGAGACTTTTGGGTTACATGCATCTTATATCCAGACTACTGCTTTACACAAGATCAAGTCATTGCTTTGATTGCTTTAATCTTTTGACCTGTGTTGCAGCGGTCCACTTCATCACGGTCAACAATGAGGATTGTTTTGCTTC